>QJSC01029149.1:0-79114 GCA_003697955.1 Calidris pygmaea | reverse complement strand
GAGAGAAAAAAAAAATTAACTTGTGACCTTTTCACATTCTAGTTTCCATACAGCCACAGAGAAAAACAACACTCCAACATAGCCAGTACCTGGAACCATAACAGAAGAGCAATAAACCCATATTTCAAAAGGCAATAATATTCATTTATTTATTTCTGAAGTCAAGAGCTCTCCAGTCCTTAAATTAAACCTGGTCTGGGTATATAAATAAAAAAAAAAAAATAATCTTTCGAGGTCTTCTGAAAAGCCAGTTGGAAAAAAACCCCAAACACAAAAAAAACACCAGGACAGACACATGTACTTTAGATGGGGTATTTCTGTCTAAACGGCAATTCAATGCCCTTTTTACATTTATACAGCTTCAGAAGATACATAACAACACTGATTAGTATAATAAGTAGTATAATAAATTGAGATCACCTTTGTCTAAAGTGACTAATGAACAAGCTTTTACTGGTTTCTCGATTTAATTTTCATTTCATATTGATGTACATTTTATAACTGGATGTTGCTTGAGTCTGTTTAAATCATTTAGAAATTGCCAGGAAGATCATCAAGACAAGATTTTTCACTACAGCAGTGGAAAAAGATACTGACAGTAAATCAAGAAGTCCACCAGAGATTTTAAACCTCTGTCTGTAGATTAAAATAGTTAGACCCCCTCTTTGGCACTATTGAAGTTGAAGGAGAGTAATGAGTGTTGAAAAAAAATGAAACAAATCAATAGCAGTATTGAACAGATATTAAAATATTATTGAATTTCTGTCTTTGGATTAAGCTTTTATGAAGGTTGACATAATGCAGTTGGACAAGTAGGCCCTTGTCCAAGTGTCCATTTGAGTCTTCCTACTGACAGCACACCATTTCTGAACAGATACATAGTAGAAATAAAAGTATTCATATACATGCCTGAAAATTCAGCATTATTTTATATTTCAGTCACTTTTATATACACTTTCATTAGTATTTCCAGGAAGTTATATAAATCAATAATAACTTTATGAGTATTTGTTAACAGGCACGCAAGCATAACCAACCAATTTTCTGAAGTACTTTTCTTACACTGCTAGAGAGGAAAAACAACATACTCTGTGTTCTTGGTTGACTTATCAAACACTTCAAAAGCAGGTTCAGAGTGCACAATAATCAATAATCTACTTGCCACAGACAATTCATAAACATTGCCTAACATTCAATGTTCACAAAATTGTTTTAAAACTATAATGGATAGCAAACAAATTCAAAACTCTAGTTAGAAAAAAAGCCTTCTTTCTAATGAGTCGGACAAAATCCTCAAATATAATAGCAAATGTTTTTGGGTTTGGAGTTCCAAACTCTAAAATAGATCACGGGTTAAATGAATTTCAAAGCATTTTTTAATGCTAAAAGATATGTAAATGTGCAGATTATTCAGGCAATATTTAAATAGGATTACAGAAAGGCATAATCCTTTTAATATTTTATTTTTTTAACATCCATGTCTCTTCCATTTTCCAACTGGAGTAAACTATTTTTAGGTAGCTTCACAGAAAATATTAACCACTATCTTCCTTCACCATAACTGTCAAAACCCCGCATTGATTTACCTATGCAGGGTTTTGTATATTCTACACATCATGGTCTATTATTGTTGACTATGAATAAAGTTTTCAAATACTTGTTAGGTTATTTGAAATACAGCATGTGCTTGAGATTTTTCATAATCTTTATAATTGATTGCTTCTGACTTTGCCTTTTCATTCTTTTAAGTACATGTCCTTCTACAAACATATTTTTAAAGTACTAAAATGCACTTGACAATGTCACTTTAAAACAGTCTTTTGTGTCTTATCTCACTATCTGTAATCACTCAGGAATATTAAAGCTGTGTCTTGTGCTGCTAAGGAAAATGAACTACTTCTGTGCATGGACAGAAAACTGGTGTAATGAGACCTCCGAAGTACGTAAGAGGTTACACAGTCTGTCATCTTCAGTTCTGAGGTTAATGCCAGTGAGCAAGAAACTTACAATAGCTGTACTTTCAGATCTGACATGAAATGTCATGAGATAGATGAGGTAATCATAAAGTGCAGTTACCAAGACTAGACTAGTTTGAGTATGGCAGAACATAAGAACTTAATGCATTTCCCAATGAGGCTGTTACTTCTGAAGTACGAGCTCCTCTTGTAAAGCCAGCAGGTGATCAGCTCGTAAAGTGAAAGGTGGCCTGCAAAGTACACATTTAAGAAGATTTGTTTATTCCTCAATATATGGGGAGCATTGAAGAAGAACATTACCAGTGGGGTAAAAAGACGAAAACAGAATGGCTTCCCTGTCCTTAATTTCTTTGGTAAGTGAGATACAGTCATGATAAGGAAAGACAATAGGTGAAAACATCAATGGAAAAAGTAAATAAAAAACCAGAACGCTATTGCAATACTAGACGTGCCTGACAATTCAATCATATCATAAAAGAACTCATTGCCTTAATGTACAAGGGAGAACAAAAAGGAAACTCAGAACCAGAGTTCACAGATTCATAAGCAAAAGAGAAAAATAATGGGTTACATATCTTCCCATTATAGAGGTGCCATTTAGCTCCTCTGCAGCATCGATAGCATATCACAGAATTGGCCAAAAGTGATCGCTAAATTCTTGAAAGCTCTTTCCCAATCCAGTGCATTACTTTAACTGATGCAGTACATCACAGGCACAAACAAATTCTAACCACACACTGGGCTATCTTGGGTTTCCTGTACTGGTGTAACCAAACAATACATTTTCAAAATACATGCACACACGCAGAGCTTATGCTTATTAGTAACTTACAATGCAGTACGACAATTGAAGTTGGTCTCTCCTAGACCAGATCTTTTTTTTTTTCCCTCCCAAATAAACCCTGAGTTTTAGTTTTATTTTTGCTAAAATGACATGTCGCATGAAAAATAGAAGGCAGAAGCAAGTTTTTCTTTCCTTTTTTTTTTTTCACTCAACCATTTCATTAATTTTATTATACTGTGTTTCTCCAGATAAGGAGTATGTTGGTTTCATATGCTCAGGGTCACCTGAATTCTACAGAATGTGAACAAAAACACTTTTGTAAATGACTGGGTGACTGCACTGCAACTGATCACTTCAGATGTTTTAAACAGATCATCTTCATCACCATATTAGTTGGGCTCTGCTGATGTCATCTGGCAGAAGAAATTATATTTCAGCAAGAACTGAATGTTTTAATTTGAACATACTTATAGGATTCCATTTGGCCATTTTAAAACACTATGAGCTGTAGATTTTTTCTAAGGCCTACCAGTTCCAAAACATTACTTTCTTTCTGATAGTTAACTCTGTGTATGAATCACGCAGTTATGGTTTTTAATGGAAATATTTGAATTGTAAATATTGAAAATCAGCTACTGTTCATGCATTGCAACTTTTCATATATTTTAATATGCATATGCATATTAACACCATGAAGGCTCCATATTCAGAAAGCTGATCTTGACAGATAATAATAATTGTTGAATATAATTGATAATACTACTTATTGAAAGTGACCAAGCATTTAATAGTTTCTCTCTCTTTCACTTGCTTTAATTTTGGAGAAACATGATGATTTTAAATGTTCAGTATGGTAAGTTCAAGATTAATAATTCAATTATCATTAAGCACAGATTGAAACAATGGTGTTGCCTTGCCTTACAGGGTCAAGAGTTTTACTGAACCATTTAATAACGTCAGTATTCTTCATATGCATGAATTGGCTGGATTGACAATACCATGCAGTGGCTTCAAAACTAACGTTTTGCAGCAGCTGCAAAGGAGCTGTTGAATCAGAGCAGAGGCGTCTTACGGTTTATTTCAGTGGTTTGTTTTTTTCCCAATCCATAACTGCAGACATTTGCTCAGTGTAAAGAATGGGCCAAATTCACAACAGAGGGATGAATACTCCCAGGAGAAGGATGTTGCTTCACTGACATAAAGCAGAAACAACGACTTGGTCTGAACAGCAACTCCTAGCAAAGGAAGTATGACTGACAAGTGGCCGTACTTTATAGCTATGCAGCAACTCACCTGCCTGCTGAGCTTTTGCCATAAGGTAATATTCAAATACACACATCTTGCCTCACAGGAAAAGGAATTAAATGATCTCCCTGTTTTCTCTGATTAGACCAGCATAAGGCAGTGGATGGGAACCATTTCTTAATTTCATTATGGTCAAATTTCAGTAAGGATTTAATTTTCATTTTAAAAGGGACAATTCCAGACTGAAGGATCATCTGAGCTTCCTGAGGAGTTTCCTCAGATAAAGACAGAAAGATGAAATTGCTTATCTTTCAGTCCTCGGTGAACCCTGGCTCTCAGACAGGTGGTCTTAACAGAGCTTAGGTGGACTTTACTCTTCAGCTTTTGATCTTGCCAGTCTCTTCTTTACTAGCATAAATGATCAGACAGCATGCACAAACATTGCCAGTTGCATATCTTTTGAAAATATGGTAGTCAAAAACCTGTGCTCCTGCCTGCTGCTTTTGATCTGAATCTATTCTTTACGATTTCCTCAGATTCATAAATGTGAAGATAACCCTTGAGCTGTAATATGACGTCTCATTTATATTCACCATTTTCATAGAAAATACTTTGGAAGCATTTATTCTCAATTAAGGGATTTTAAAAGAACTCCACTTTTTATTATTAAACTAACCACTACTTCCCTCCTTAATCTCTTTGGATTAATTGTTTTGGAAGAAATGGACAATCACAGACCAATTTTTCAAATATTGCTGAATATATGCAAGTTTAAATTAATGACTCAGAAGCATAACCTCTCAACTCTACCTTATACTTACTCATAAAGCCAATCTTGACAGAAAATAATAATTAAGGATGTAATTGAGAATAACATGTGTCAAAGGTGACCAAGCATTTAATAACATCTCCTTAGTTCTGTATAAACAGGATATGTATCACAGATCATAAATGTTCAGTATGATAAGCTCAAATTTTATAATTCAATTAGCATTAAATATAATTTATGCCAAAACAATGTTTCAGGTAAACAGCAATTAAATATTACCTAATTCTCCATCAGAAGGACAAGATGCATTGACCTTATTATGGAAAAATAAATATCAGTAAAGCAGCAGGTTTCCAGTAAACAAATACATTTATCAGGATAAACTATCCACTTCTTTGCACAGTTAATGTTGGCATGCGTCTTGTGCTTTGTTATAGGCTTCTGTTCAAATTAAATGGCAGAAAAAGAAATTCTATGAAGCACAGAGCATATATAGATTACCTAGGGGCACAAAAAAATACAAAAACTGATGATGATGAATGCAACTAAACAAGTGGATCAAAAAATACAATGAAATAACCAGGACTGAACCTTGTCTCCTACTCCCTTTCTTGTCAGTCTTATGGAGCTTTGAAAGAACGCCCACTCCGTCTGCAGTGCCCAGGAGACCTGGAGAGAAATTCCTACTTCCTCTTTACCTGTTTTGGTTTTCCTACAGATAGGCAAGTCATTACATCCACCAAAAGTATGAGGGACTGTTTTTTTTGTAAGACAATATAGTGGTTTCAAGAAAACTGCTTAATCTCAGTTGAGCGGTACTGATAATGTATCGTGAAGCTAAATTCTTCCTCTGTGAGGCTATGTACCCATTCTTTAGATACTAGACTCAAAGATTTCTTTCGCCTTTGAGCAGAGCCAACATCTGCCACCTGTCTCCCTGACAGACCATCATTTTTTTCAAATTTCAGAAGAGGAGAAAAAGTACATTTTCTTATAGTGTTTCAGAGCAGTATTCATGATTCCCCTCACACTGCTATGTAATGTTTCTCCGTTGCAAAACCCACTTTAACAATAAAATAAAAAAAAATATAAAAAAGCAACAACAAAAAACAACCACAAGGCTGTGCTTTTGTTAAAGTTGGTCAGATTTTGTAGTTTGGGGAAAAGAGCTAGCTAGATGCAGCTCATCCTGGAACTCCTACAGACAGGGTAAAGAGGGAAAAGAACACATGAGGCAGAGCAACAGAGCACACCCTACATAAAGATGACTCAATAGGAAGCAGTACAGATAATGTCACAGTCATCAGCGATCATATATAGGTAACACTGTTTGGATGGTGCAAAACAGAAAGACTCCATACCTCACAGGAGGCTATAAGGAAGAAATAGGAATAAATAGGCCTGTCAGTACATTTATGACAACAGCTTTGGCACTTTTTCCCCCTTTCCCTCCCCAGAGAAAGAGGCTGAACTCCAGAACTGCAGCCCTATCATGCGCAGTACCTCTGAGCTACCACATTCACTACTCCTAAGAGCAACAGCTTGGTGCAGGGAAGTTAAGACCAACAATTTCACTCAAAAATTTGCTGGCAACCACAGCAGAACCCAAGCACCAGTGTAATGAGATCTCACTGCAAGAATGACATACTGAGTGAGTTGTCACATTCTGTATTAGTTTCCATTTCTAAATGATCTCAGGCTGTAGCCATATGCAAAACAGATTAGAGCAATCTTGTTTCAAGTGAGAAAAACGTGGCTAAACGCGGCAACATTTGTACTGCAAAGCTTTTATTCTTCTCACCAGGCTCTGGTGAAAGAGTGAACTCCTGGCCAACTCTGCAGGCTGCACATCTGGATGCAGCTTAAGATGAAGCAATTACTTATCCTCCAATAGCTCTGATGCTTCAAGATGTTGTACTCCATGTGTATCCCATTGTATGAGTCTGTGAGGCACATGTACACAACACACGTTTTCCTTGCGGTACCAGCATTCAGTATCGCTATGCTTTTACATTCTGGTCCTTATGTCCCCATATGAGAGGACATAAATGCTAAGCTAACCATGTCCAATTACCCTTGCAATGCTAACCCTATACTACTGAGAACTCTAAAATAGGAAAAACTTAACTGACGGCAACTGTAATGGTAGTAAATAATTCCGGTTTGTGGAAAAAAAAAACAACCACCAACTGTTTGAGATAGAGATTTCTACTTTCTAGAACTTAATATAGCTGCCCAGTGGGTGCCAGTGCCTAGCACATAAATCTAGTGGAGGGTTCCTTGCCGTTACCTGGTAGTTCTCATTGACTGGTATGTATCTGTAGAATGCAGTCTCCCTCAGCCAACTATACTCTGACATTCGGAGGGGAAAAAACTCCCAACCTACTAGCCAATCGACTTGAGATATACCATGTAATTTATTTCAAGGGCATTTATGTTGACATAATTTAGCTTTTAACTATAGTACCCAAAAGAGGAAAATAAAGCCCCAACATTTATTTTCCTGTTGATGTAGTAGAACAAAACTCAGGAGCTGTCAAAATATTCTGTTCTGACATTGAATTTGGATGAGAAGGCTTAGCAAGTTAGGACAGATTAGTTTCAAATGCTAAGTGATGCCCTTCATTTAGGATCCTAACATGAAGGCAAAGGTGAAAAGAGTCTTGATATCTGATACTGAGCACAAACTGTATCATAAGACAAAATGGTCAATGTTCAGCACAGTGAGTGGCATTAATCACTCCTGCTTCACATACAGAATCAGAGACTCAAGACTCCATTTGCCCTTTGCAGTCAATATAAAAAATAATTTCCTTGCTGACTTTTTGGGCCACTTTCTGCTTTATGTAAGAATTCAATGAAGTGGTAGGGATTGGTGAGGTTTTGCTTTATTTTCACAAACCTTCCCATAAAACAGAGGTTAGTATGCCTTTCTGATCTGGTGAAAGATGTAGTCCGTCTTAAACCTAGCAAGCCAAAAGAAACAGTCTGTTAAAACTAGCTTTCCAGCCCCAGCAGGTGTTATAATTATTTCACTCCACTCTACTGCTGCAATGTTAGAGTGTGAGGAGGCCAGGAAAATAGCTACAAAGATGAAGTTTCCCAGAAGTGTGTATATTAGTACACCTTTATTTTGCTCACTATATATTCTTTTGATTTCCATAGGTATTTTAATATCTTAGTGCACAGGATGGTAGCTTGTTTTCCTGATCTTCACATGGCCCAAATTTAGCCTTTTAATATGCTGACCAACCGAAGCTGGAAAGCAGAACAGAAGGTCACAACTTCCTTAGAGTGCAGGATCTTCAGTATAGGATAAATCACATATTTCCTCTGCTACACAGCTACCGTGAGGATTACCGGGGAGGCTTGCATGCTCAGAGGAGACTGTTGTTGGCAGAGCAATCTGTGCTACACTAATTAACCAATTTGACCAACATTACTCATATAAAAACAAGAGAGGAATGAGGCTGTGAGCCATTTCCCCTCTTTGTTCTTGCTGCAGTTCCTTGAGAAGCCAAATAATTGCTTATCTTCCCAATTTTTAAAGTCAGCACTGTCAGTCCAGCAGCCATGTGCAGGTTATCTGCAAATGGCAAAGCAAACAATCTCCTTAAAGGGCTTCCACTTCATCTCAAAACCTGTGGGATACCCATACAAGTTGTGTGGGATTGCACCATACAAAACCCCTCCTTCCAGGTCGCAGTACCGTCCACCTGGGAGGTCAAGGGAGGACAACTGTTGAGGTCACTCCCAAACTTGATCCCCTGCAAGTGAGAATGTATGACTATCAGCCGAGCCTTTCTGCTGACCCAGAAACTGCGAATGTCTTCATTTCTTTTCTTTTTAGATAAAGGAACTTTTGCTCTCCCTCTTAAGCTTTTTAGTGAAAGGAGAAAAAAAAAAAGCCACCAACATCTTTTTTAGCTGTCTTTCTCTTCTGTGTTCACCGTCCTTTGTAATCTACTTTGACTCGCTGACAATACATGACTTTCTGTACTCTCACTCTGTCTTTTAATCACCAAAAAAAAAAACCAAAACAACCCCACCCAAACCTCCCTGATTGTCCATCCCTCATGATTACAAACCATCTCCTTTATCTAGTGGTCTGGAGAGGAGGAGGAACAGCAAATCTTTTTCTTTCATTGGCTCCTGCCCCAGCAATATGACTTCAATTGCTCCCAGTTCTCTTTTGTGCTGTGTCTTCATTGAGTATAATTTTCAGATATATCTCATGGGCAGCCAGGCACAATGCAACAGCGATGACATTCTCTTCACATGCATTTTAAAGCAGCTATTGCGTATGTATTCTTTATTCAGTCACATGCATTTCCATGATTGATATGTCTGCATTTCTGATTCTGTTCTGTATGCTTTGATTCTTAACTTGGGTGAAACCAGATTTACCAATGTGATAGTGATATTTTTTTTTCTTTTTAAAAAGGGCTAGAATAACAAACATAAATTGCATGCTTTTTAAATGTGGGCTTTAAGTGTTCATACTGTGACAATGACTGTGTTATCCATGGATTATAGTAATGTGCTTTATTTGTGTATACCCCTGAAAAACACTCAGACACTGCAATTACTGTAGAACAAGCAGTATAGCTGATCAAGGGCTTTTGTCCAGGCTCTTCAATGACATCCACACTGTGATTTGCTGTGACTGCCTACAGATCAGTGAACGCGCTGCAAGATTTTGCTTGGTTGGTGTATAAAGCTGTAAATCACACAGGACATGGGAGAAGGCAGGACTGCCCTGTTTGTCATCCTACTGGGATTTGTCAGGCATGTACTTGCTGAATGCAAGTAGGTGACTGTATCTCGGTATACAACCTGTACCTGAAACTCTTCCTTGTACTGTTTATCTTCCAAGAAAGATTCAAGACTCTTGCTAACCTCAAGCACTCAAATATGTAAGTAAGCCATAAAGCTAATTGCAAGGTTTTTTAAAAAAAAAACTGGCTAAATTTCCCATCTGTTTTTGCAGCACTCACAATTCAGGTTTTCCAGTTTTTCTCTACAGGCACAAACCTCAGCAAATGAATCAAACCCCCTTAAATTCTCACACCCATACATCTCAGGGAGTTGTTTTTTTACTAAAAACACAGAAGTCACAGTAAACCAGGCTGTGATTCACTCTCTAAACACAGGCTGGTATCTCTGTCTCTACATTGTGCTCATTATTGCAATATCAAGGAGGATACTGTGTTGTTTCTGAGAGGGTAAAACAGTTTTTAATTTCATTTGTGACCTGCCATTTGGCAACACAAGTGTTTTTTTAGCCACACTGAAATAAGTTCTACCTTAACAACAATAAGATATTAAGAACCACTTCCTACAAGGCTTTAATCATAGAATCATAGAATCATACGGGGTTGGAAGGGACCTCTGGAGATCATCAAGTCCAACCCCCCCAAATTTTTGGAAGGAAGAATTATCTTTGGGCTTAGTGTCTTCCACCTTCTCCCTAAACCTACCATATGACTGGTCAGCCACTGACTTCTGAAGCTCAACTGTACTACATCAACGTCCAAATTCATTATCTGTGAAATAGGTATAATGATATTCATTGATCTAGCAGACTAGTTTTTGAGGTGACAAGTGCCACACGATCATCTACAGTAAATTATTACATTGCATTACATGCACACATTGCATGGACACCTGCTTTTAAAAATGCCTCTTTGTAATCTGGCAGCACTAACAAAATCCTGATTGTACTGTTCTGAGGCTCCTCCTGATATACACTGTACAGCTAAGAGCCAAAAGACATTTTGTTGAGTGCACTCTTTATGTGAAATTACAGAAAAGACAATGTTAACCTGAAGTTCTATTTATCTTATCTTAGTCATGAACATGCTCTAAGGGTATAGCTGTCGCTTCTGTGCACTAATGCTCTCTAATCAGCAAAATGAAAGGAATACTGTGGGACACACTTCTCCAGTGCCAGAATATAATTTATATCAAGAGCATTCTTCCCAACCAATGCCAGAGAGGAAGGATGCAACTCTCACTATCTTTCTTTGGAAGCAAAATTAAATTATCAATCTTAAATTTAGTTAGTGATAATCTCCGCTAAAACATTCCCTCATGGTTTCCACTAAATATACCATTAGAATTTCCATTCTGTCTGAGCTACCAAGTACTCTCTCTGCATGAAGGCAGTTCAACTTTGAACTGGGCACTCACTGGAAAGCAGCTTTTTGCTCCAAAACCAGTTTTCATATGACAAAAAAGTGCAAATTGGTCACATTGTGTCATCCTACTAGGAACCACAACCTATAAGACAAATACATCTGTAATCATAGCAGGAGAAAGAAAAAAGAAAATCCTCTGTTAAACCCTTTTATCACTGGGGACAACTTTACCAGTTTTGCCAAAAAACTAGGGCAATTTCTTGGATTGTTTTTCAAGAGAAAGAACATATCTGAATAGCACTCAAAGACAAGGACAGTACAGGCAGCTGCATAACAATTTCTATCTGAGAGAGAGCTCCTGCACACACTTATTCTTTTCACTGGAGAAGTAAGTGGCACCAGTTTGGATCATGAAGAGGAAGATGCTCCTGAATGGCAGCACAAACAAGTAATCTTCCAAACATGGTGGCAACAGGCATAAAGTGTAAATTACTGGAGAATCAGAAGTGCAAGACTGGAACTCAAGCAAAGTTAAAATCAATGAGACTGAGGGTTCACAGAAGAAAGCAAAGATGAAAGACAGAAGAAAACATTTATACAGGCACCAGCAGGGTGAGAGCTATCCTGGCTCATGCGTATAAAAAAGCCAGTCCACCTGAGTTAAAAACATCAGTTCTGAATCTCCATTACTTCACTCCATTGGTACAACTTAGTTATACATGGAAAAGGAAGAGAAATTCTCGTACAGCACAAATAAACTGGTCTGATTTCCAAGTTAAAATTATTTCAGAAAAAAGTCCTCTTCATACATTGTTGAGGCAGGTATATCACAAATGAAAAATAACCTCAGTACCTATTTTGATTTATCCGAGATGTATTTGCAGTAACAAGCCAGATATGAATCCATGCGTTCAAGGGTCCCTTGGGCAGCATGACATGCAAGTGATAGAGTGCAGCGTGCTAACCCCAGTTTATTTCCCTTTTTGTCTCAGTTGACACAAAAGTGAGCTGACTGTTTCAACTTCTTGCTACTCTGTAGCTCCTGCTGCTTCTGTCCTTCTGGAACAGGACAAACTGACCATACTCTGGAAGACATTCAACCACTATGACCAACTCAAGAAACCGCTGTCTGCCCAGTATACAGAAATGACAGGGAACAGCTGACTCCATGCGTACTCTGTGTATTTACAAACTCTAGACTTTGGAGATGGCAGTAAACAATTATCTCTTTCCTGGCACTGTGACAGCAACTTATTAGCATGCACCCAGACACCAATTTACTGTCCAGAAGAGAAAGAGCTAAAGAAACTGAATTTATCCCTTGTCAATAAAGTCTATCTGCTTCTTAAAAAAAAAAAAAAAAAAAAAAAAAAAAGCACTTGCACTGGTAAAGACAGACAAGCTACTGACAATATAGATGCCATGAAGGAGTGCAGTACAATTGTTCCTTCTCTTGCTCCACATTCTTGAGCTCTGCTCAAGACTGCAGCAGATAAAAAGATGATCTGGCATCTAAAAACACAATTAGAAATCTTCCAGGACAGAGATGGCTCAAGGGTTCTCTGCACAACAAACTATGAGTGAGGTTGGACTACTGTGGCCCGGAAAAGGAAGGGATGGAAACGGGACAGAGTGTCTCTTTCCTGTTATTATTGGACAAGTGGGTACAGTGAGGAGTGGAGTGGGAAGGAAAGACAGCCCTTCCTGCCCTTCCTTGCACCCATCTCTCCTGCAGCAGTAATTAGCCCAGCTCTGACACAGACATAGCAGATTATGGGCTACAACTGTTTGCCCATATCCTACCTGGTGCCCTAGACAGTCACTGTGACTTGCTTCAGCAAAAAAACTTGAAATACTTAGCTTTCTGTCGATCCCCAAGAGGAAAAAGACTGCTTCCAAGGCAAAAAGCCTCATATTACCTCACCAAGTCCCAAGGAAATAGAATAAGCAAAAAGGGAACCTTTAGCTTCACATCCTGGTAAAGAATTACTCTAATGTTGTTCCTTCGCTGTGCACGATAGTCATAAGCAGGTGTAAGGCAGAGGAAGCTATTTCTACACTAACACTGGTTGAAATGTATGCCTATAATGTCATACTTTTAATCATACACACCACTTCAGTTATGCATATGAAGTAGTTAGAAAATTCTGCTCCCTAGTCCTCTATAGGGGAAGTTTAATACTATGTCCAAAGCATTGAAAATTCAGTTGATGCAGCACAAATTAATGCTCAATGCTAATAATAGGAAGTTTATGATATTTAGTTGTCAGACAAAAACCACTGTAAACAACATTTCCACTATTTAGTGCACATACTTGTGTTTCTCATGCTCTTTAATAAACATAAACAGGACTGGAATGAGCAGTTCCATATGCTGATGATTCTTTCCTTGATAGATTTTTTTAACATCATTTAGAAAGTTACGTGTAAAGAACTTATTACACATGCCTGTATTTAGTGCAATAGCTAAGTCACTTCAAACTGTATTGAGCTCAAACAAGTTGAATATTCCAAAATATTTATATTGGCATAGAAAATCAAAAATATAGTCCAATTCAGGCGTTTTCTCATAGTCTAAAATCTAGAAATAACCTTGCTTTCTCCAATCCCAATTTTTTTTTACAGTTGTAAACTTGCTATTGAATATGAAAAATCACATTGCTCATACCCTGCTCCCTTCAACAGGAAGCTCACAAATATGACATGAGCTGAAAGGGTTTAAGCACTTTAAAACAGTTTAAGCACTTGCTTGAATCTATAGTGGTCACATCAGCACATTTGCCCACCACCTTTAACAGCCACTCTGACAACGCCGCCACCAAAATTGCTGGGATTAAGTGGCATTTATTTTACAGCTGTGGAGTAACAGTGGTGAAGATCTGTAGCCTTTTCCCAAGGCCCAACAGCTGCTGCCCACTACTGACTGCTAAGGCTGACTCTGCACTCCTTCCTGCCTGCATTAGGAACTCAGTTATAACTGCACAGATGAAAACACTACATACTTCCTGCATAGTACTTCCTGCACTGCTAGACTGCACACACATTATATATATAAAAATAAATTCACTAGATTCCATGTAGCCACCATACATACAAGAATTTTGACATTAAGGTTTCTCTTGTCCTACCCGAGGATCATCAGGGGGCTAGGAAGTTGTAATATTTTCCACTTGATTGCACAGTTTCACTAAACCCTCACCTTAATTTTTTTTTAAGCCCCTACCCCACCCCCAGCTCTTTGAAATATATATGCTGCTCTTGAAATAAAAAAAGGACTCAGTGTCATAGGTGACTGGTTTCTAACCAAGACAATACCATGATGCAAGGTGGACTGTTACACTGCTGAACAACACTGACCCTCCCCAAGCAGAAGGAGCCGTTAAGACCGCTAATAGAGTGGTTGCAAAACTCATCAGAGAGGACTGCAGCAAAGGTTACAGATGTTAGCCCAGAAATAATGGGAGTCCTGGTCATACGCCAGCTCCTGACTGTTTAGTGTTTCTCAGACGGTAAGCTAATGTGAGTCCTTTCTTGTTCCAGTTCCTTAATGTGGAAAAAACTAGGGTAACTACAGGTATCGAGGAAAAAAAATAATGAAAAATTAACACATCTACTACTCAATCTTCTAACTTAACACTTTAGTTCACAGTCCTTCTACTGCTATACATTATTCCACACTTGATCAGAAAAGTAGTCTTGAAATTGATCAGGCAGAATGCATCAAGTTTTATTTCTATTCTAATTTTCCCCCCTCCGTCTATGTTAAGGTGAATATCCGTGTTAACAAAAAAGTTTTTTAAAAAGTATAGACAAACAAACCAAAACCCAAACCCATTAAACTCTTCAATTTAATTATACATTGTGGCAGCAAGTTTCATGAGCTCATTATCTACCATGCAGAAAAAGTATAAATTTTTAAACACTTGTATTTATTTTTAAGCATGTTCTTTTTACATAAGAAAGCACAAACATGAGCCCAAAGTGTACCTAGTCATCAGTCATACCATTAGTTTGCACAAAGCTCTGTCATGTATCTTCTCATCCATTTTCTCGCTGAACTAAACTATTACTTTTTCCTTTTTTGCTTATTGTGTCCTATCTAGGGGTAAATCCAGGTCCTTAATCACTTTGGTTGCCATTTTTGGACACTTTTTTCCTTCCCACTCTTTCTCCTTCCCACAAAATACTTCAGTCTTAGATAATATATAAGCAACTTTTCACTAACTTAATTTTCCTCACCTACATTTCTCACTGCCTTTCAAATTAAAGCATTAATAACAAAATGTTATTATATTAATCACAATTCCCTTTGGCTGCTGACTCCAATACCCATAAGTATATATACCCATAAGTATACTTTAGTTGCACTGGAAAGCCTTCAGCATTGCACCATTATAAATGGCAGAAACAGGCTGATTGTCACCAAGGGTTCTTATTTTATTTTTAAGCAAACATCATAAAACAAAATACTCTGACGACACATCTTGTTCTTCACAGAAGACATTCCTGCCAATACAATATTCCATTTCAGCATAAGGGGGAGGTCTTTTTCATGGGTGCCTAAATATGTATTTAAGTAAGTAATTTTAGATAGACTAAATGTTTGCGTTAAGGTTTGTTGATGCTCATGTTTTCTCCAGATACATTTCTGCTTTGTGTTCCTTTCTGATTTTTATCAAAGAAATACGGAATTTCAATCAGAAAATTCTTGTCACAGGATGCAATATATGTCCAAAAGCAAGACACAAATTTGAATTGGCAGAAGTTAACACAAACGGGTCTGGTATCTGTAGCAATGTATTTTTAGTCTCTGGTTTCTAGTCAAATAATTTATTATAAATAGTAGGGGTTTGATTTTTATTAAATTGATTTACATAGAAGCAGTATGCCCTAAACATAATTCCACAGCTATTTAAATTTAAATTTCAAAGTAATTTCTGGTTAAAAATTACCCTTAGCAACTATCTGAATGCAATAGTTGCCTGTACAAAAGGAGTCACAAAAATTATGTAACAACTACCTGAACATGTTTAGAAGTGCAGATTCTATTTTTAAGGCTGTAAATAATTAAAAAAAAAAAAAACCAAACAAAAAAACAAATACTTGGGCAGTAAAAGAAGAAAGCAGTTTTTCCACATCTGCATATGTGTATCTCCAAAAGAGACGGCATAATTTACTATAGAAATTTAAATATTTTTAGCTGGGAACTGGGCATGTTTAGTTTGGAGGAGAGGAGGCTGAAGGGAGACCTCATTGCCCTCTACAACTACCTGAAAGGAAGTGGTAGAGAGGTGGGTGTCGGCCTCTTCTCCCAAGGGAATAATGACAGGACCAGAGGAAATGGTCTAAAGTTGTGGCAGGGGAGCTTTTCAGCCATGAAGATTCTGTGATTCTGTAGCTACAAGACAAATCAGTTTTCAGAGAACATATTTTTGCCTTAAACTTTTATCACCTCCCTTTTGTGTCATATTGGTTGATGTATGAAGGATGATTACTTTTCACTGATACAGAAATCAATAATACTGAATGATTATGGAAAAGAGAAACGTCTGCAGAGATTTAGGTGTGGTTACTTGAATTTCAACATGAGGAAATACAAAAACGAGGTGACTCAGGTACTAACTACAGGTAAATTGAGGCAAATAGTTTATGCTTAAGAACTTTTTAACAGATTACTAATCAGAGTTACAAACTGCTAAATTAATATTTGATCAAAATATATATTAATGTTTATTGTTTTCAAATCATTCTCCCTTAAGTATTTCTTATAATATTTGATACAGTGTTTATGACACATGACCAAAAGCAATATTGTTTCTTTTTCCTGATTGAGTATCCAAACTTTTATAAAACAGGAAGAAGAAATTCTGTTGCATTAAACTCCAACTCTGTATTTGATTTACATTAATATTACTAAGATTTATGTCAACACATGGAGAATTCCTGTAATTGTTCCTGAAAACACATTTGAAAGAGCAGTGGATGTCTAATCAGCACCAAAAATTAGTATAAACACTCAGACAGTTATCCTTAGACTTTGACTGAGAGAGAACACCGCGATAAAAAGCATATTTCACACCTCTCACAGAGCTACTGCTTTCAGCTCAGACAACTACTGTAGATTTGGACAACAATTCATCAGTTACCACTTTGTTTTGTGTAACAAGTTAACACTGTCAGTTGTTCGTTGCCATAACTTTTAGGGGCATTTTTCTTAAAATGGTAAGTTAGATGCTATGGCTTGATTCAAAAGAGAATTTCTGCACCAGATTTAGGGAGCTTGAAACACAGAATAGAAGAGGCCCTGCACGTTGCCTTTTAGATAGATTTTCTGTTTACTATGCACACATAGATACATCTACTGTCTCTGCATCTACCACTATAGATATTATAGGGTATTTGTTACAACAGCTTATAGATGCTTAAGTATGTGTGCTGCCACTCTTTCTGAAGTTACAAAGTAGTTTACTTGCACCATGAGTTGAACTTCATTTAAGAATTAAACTGGTCATCTGACAATAGCTGAGAAAAGGAAATTTAAAAAAAGGATTAAAAATGTTTAAGTAGTGAGACACAGTACTAGTATACGTAATTAGTGTATTAAAATAGATGTATTTACAGGCTTTAGAGCACGTAAGTACAGTCAACACAAAGATTTAAAGACAGCTTGTCTCAGCTGCTGCTGAAAAGAGATACCCTACATTTCATTGGTCCTAATATTCAGCATTTTTGAACAGCCCCAAGATAACTTGAAGTTAACAGACACTAGATATTCAGCATGTCCGAAAATTTTATCCAGTCTTTTTTCAAATGTCATTCCTACTGAAAGGAGTATGAAGATTCAAGAGATATGCAAAAATCACTTTTCATCAGCAGAGGCACCTTCAGTGTCTGTGTTCTACAAACAAAACCAGCTATCCTGTTTTCCAGCATTTTCTAATCTGCCACATGACAAGTGGTGATACAGAAACCAAACTTTCGTAATATTCAAATCCCTCCTGCATCCAGAAAAGCAACACCACCTCCACCCTGTCCCCAGCAAACAAAGACACCCCCTGCCACACCAAAGGACTGCTGTTGTGGGTATGCACCAAAACACGTCACTGAAATAAAATGACTGGCTGCTTAAAGATGGTAGAAATGGGCTACTAGTCCTCCTGCAGAATCATGTACTGAAATCTGTATTTCAATTGATTATGTGAGAGGAGTGGGGAAAAAACCCACAAACCCCAATATATATAGATATAAAAATATATATTTGTAACCTTTTCCTTATTTGCGGTATTTTGCTATATTTCTTACCTTGTTTCAGGGACAGAAAGGAATGTAATACTACAGAAGAAAAAGCATTTCAGGAAGGAAAAAAAAAAAGCCCTCCCCAGGTCTGATACATTCCCACGCTGATTTCAGATAAGCGTGTCAGCATAAGAGCAGCAGACCCACAATAAAAAGCTCAGTGATGAATGTCAGCACAGCAGCAATCGCTTTTCTGCCAAACAGGAACATAATGGCCAAGCTGCAGGAGCTTATACGTTTGGAGGGGTTCTGCTAGACAGAACTCAGAACTATGGCGAACATCTGCCCTTGCACGGCGCAAGCCACTGGCATGAATCTTTTTTGAAAAGCATCCCTTCCATGTCATGTTGCATCGTTAAATACTCCAAATAAGTCTCCATTATATTCCAAATAGGTCTGTCTGTTACAAGCTGCGCTCAGAGTCAGCTGTGAAATAATCGTACAAAGTGGGCAAGAGGAAGGAGAGCTGAGCTTGAGGAGGTCTGTGTTCTGTCCCCAATTTTATTCCTACCTCACTGCAAGGAATATTCTGTGGTTCACTGAATTAATTCATGACTCGCTTTCTCCCAGCTGAAAAATGGGATTAAAAATGGCTACTTGCTTTTGTAACATACTTTCTTTAAAAGAAAGTTGAAATAAAGCCAACACACTTGGGAAAACAAACAAACAAACAAACAAACAGCAACTGATTTTGTGACTAGTAACAAGAAAGATCTCTGCTAGAAACCCACCTGCCTACCTGTAAATTATCGCAATAAAAAGAAATAACAAAAAAAAAAGTAGAGTAAAATGTATTAGGGAGATGCTGACAATGGTTTATATAAATGACATTCTTGGATACACAGTGCTTCAAGTATTTTTCTATAAACTCATTGCTACTGTTTCAATGTTTTCCTATTGTGCATTAAGATTCAGGGTTAACGTGACATGTCCTGTTCTCCTGACAACACATTTTATGGCAAGCTTTTCAATAAGATAATAAGCTTGTTGTAATAGGCCAGATTTCATACTCTGTTTCCAGCAGTGTTCAATAACAGATGTCTTGGGAAGATTACTACAAAACATGATCTGTACTGTTTGTTTACACTAGGGAAAGTGTTCCACCCTTCTGATCAGATGGTTTACTTCTATCTTGTCTTTCTCCTTTTTTTTTTTTTTTTTTTTTTTTTTTTTTTTTTTTTTTTTTTTTTTTTTTTTTTTTTTTGCCAAAAACCTTCACAAATTCCTTTAATAACAAAATCTAGGGGATCTAGCAACGACTTTCCTATTCTCTTATCTGCAATTGTTCACTCACAAATGCTTTATAGTAGAGTATATAAGGAGAAAGCCCTCTTCCAGCCTATGACCAGACCACCTGCTTCCACCACTTTTTCATTTATTTCTCGTTTTCCTGTGTTTCATCTTATCTGGCATCTTTCTGTCACAATTTTTCTGAAATCTCAGCAATTTTTTCTCCAGTTTCTGAACCCCTGTGCCAAGCTTCATATTCTCAACCAAATCCATAAAATAATAACCAGCTTTAAGATACCCCTAGATTTTATTAATGGTTCTGTAAAGTTTACACTACTATTTGTGAAGGTAGGAGATGCCATCGCAAGCCACTAATTGAGCAGCTACAGTCAAGGAAATCAGCAAGCAAAGTCTTCACTGAAGTAGACCCCAAATACTGAACTTAATTTTTTTGTCGCAGTTGACTGTAAAACTATCATGCTACAAAACCATTTATAACCTGATGCTTTTCAAAGACTCAGCCCTGTCCTAGTTTGTTGCACTGTAATAAGCACATAAAACGGAAATATCAGTATCCTTGGTTAATTTTATGAGCATCTTTGCCTTGATGTTTTATCGTCTGTGCTAATGTTGATTCAATCCATTTCCCCATGTCAATCAGTTTCTTTTTAGAACAAAAGCTGTTGTAATCATGTCTGTCTTTTTGGTAGTAATTGGTTCAATTCCCAGATTAGGGAGATGTTTGTGTACCAACTATTTCTTATTTGCTCAGGTTGCATTAGCTTTGCTACAGCCAGATCTGTGCTTAAGCTGTTCCTGATATGATTCAGGAAGCAGTAATTTGCAACAGCTATTATTTCCATAGTGTCTCAAAGGTTTTAAAATAAATATTATGCAGGTGTTATCAGCCATCATTAGTGTTATTACTCACACATAGCTTTCTTATCTTATCATATAATATTTCTTCTCTCCCTAGTCTTTCCTGTTGTGGTCATCTGTAGCATGGTCTAACTACAGTCCTTTAATCCTTCTATCTACAAACTCCATTTTGATTGATTCATTACAGAGACTTGTAGGCCTAAGAGTCTTAATTTTCTCTATATGAAATGCCATTATTTCTTTCTCGTTTTATTTAGTGACCAACCTGAATGTACACAGTTTAAAATAATATCTATTTCATCCTCTAACTTTTAGACATATGCATAACGATCTCCCAGATGACTTTAGCTTATTGTTTCCCATATTCCTGGTTAAAAAAAGAATTAAAAAAACCAACACAAAAAGCATGACAACTGAAACAGGATTCTTTTGCACTACAATTTTAGGATAATGCAAAAGCAAAGCATACTACAGAGTATTTCATTGGCTGGCTTTTTACAAGAGGACATTATTTCACTGCTTTATGCAGGGTTTAAATAGATTCACCTGATATGGAGCATTCTTTGGGCAGCAGAAACAACAGAAATAGTTTGTGCTTAATCTTCCATTTATTTACACTTGACTTCTGAAATCCCCACAATAATATTTTTAAGATACAGCTCTTAACTACTTGATACCAATAATGTACAATGACTGGTAAATTGCTACGTTAGTGATCAAAAATACGCATTGCTTATTTTGTTCTTTTAATATTACATCATACATTGCAACATTTTTCAATAACTGTTTATTTCTATATACAAGACAGAAATCTCCTTTTGAGAAGATGCAAAAACAGTATGCCAACCTTGGCTCTTTCTTAGATTTTAAAGAACTTAAAGTAATTTCTCTGAGACTGTCTTGCCATAGATGTATTATACTGTCTGCACTGAAGGAACTTGAGAAGTAGGAAGTACTCAAGAGATTTATTAAAGAGTTGGGGAAAAAGCCCTCTGCACCATGAATATTGATTTTAGTTTTAAGTAAAGCACTGAGATGATGCAAGATTAGAAAAAACACACATTTAATAATGAGGAAGGGACTCCATCAGTCCACTGGCTGCGCAAACTTAATAAATGTCATTTAGGGTTAAAGAGTAGGTGCTCAGCAATGCTGCAAAGTTATTGAGAATCCTAATTCTGGGCTGGCAATAATCAGCTCTGTTTGACCCTCAACTCCAGAGGGCTGCAACTGATATCCTCAATAAATAGCTGCTTTCAGTAAATTTCTGAAAGCAAATTCATTATAGTGCAGTAGTCCTCAAACTTCTTCCATATTCTATATGACATCTTAATAAAGAGATGCATATCTCTCCTCCCATCTGTATCAGAGACATGATCTTCTTTTCCATTCAGTCCTTCAGTGTCCCCAGGGTAAGAACAGCAATTTCTTAGAAGGAACATACATTTTACCTAATATAGCTTTTTAGCTGTTTCTGATGCAACCAAAGAAGTACAAACAATGAGATGAGATTGCATCAAGTAACTAACCCATCATTCATGGACCTCTAGTAAGTGTGCCCCAAAAGACGGCTTCCTGGCTAGCTATCTGCTTCTTCCGCAAGGACAGAGGATATAAATCTGTACTAAATGGACAGTATTGACTTCCACTCCCATTTCCATCCTTTTCAGGAATAGGGAGAAAAGAAGAGGACAAATGTGTTTCATTAAATAACAACTCATTATAACATAACATTCCCTGCTTACCGCAGGGGGCTTGGACTAGATGACTTTTAAAGGCCCCTTCAAACCCAACACATTCTATGATTCTATAATCAGAATGATGTGGAGATAGCAATGGTAAGGAAGACTTACAGGCATAGATTCAGAAGCCTGCAGACTGCCTATGCACTCCTGCAGTGGTGTTCCGCGGGGCTTGGTACCAGGGCCGGTTCGCTTTAGTGTCTTTATCAACAATCTGGATGAGGCGTTTGAGTGTACCCTCAGTAAGTCTGCAGGTGACACCAAGTTCGGTGGGA
Source organism: Calidris pygmaea (assembly GCA_003697955.1). Lineage (NCBI taxonomy): Eukaryota > Metazoa > Chordata > Aves > Charadriiformes > Scolopacidae > Calidris > Calidris pygmaea. The sequence goes on along the minus strand of QJSC01029149.1, from coordinate 56,778 downwards.
GTACCGAATTGCTTGAGGGTAAGGCGGCTCTACAGAGGGATCTGGACAGGCTGGGTCGATGGGCTGAGGCCAACAGCACGAGATTCAACAAGGCCAAGCACTTGGGTCACAACAGCTCCATGCAGCACTACAGGATTGAGGAAGAGTGGCTGGAAAGCTGCCTGGCAGAAAAGGATCTGAGGGCATTGGTCAACAGCTGGCTGAATATGAGCCAGAAGCACACCCAGGTGGTCAAGAAGGCCAACAGCATCCTGGCCTGTATCAGGAACAGCATGGTGAGTAGGATGTGATCGTCCCCCTGTACTCAGCCCCACCTCAAATACTGTGTTCAGTTTTGGGCCCCTCACTACAAGAAAGGCACTGAGGTTCTGGAGTATGTCCAGAGAAGGGGGAGGGGTCTGGAGAACAAGTCTTATGAGGAGTAGCTGACGGAACTGGGATTATTTAGTGCACAAAAATGGAGGCTGAGGAGATACCTTATAAGTCTCTACAGCTACCTGAAAGGAGGTGGGACCAAGGTGGGGGTTGGTCTCTTCTCCCAAGTAACAAGTGCTAGGACAAGAGGAAACCACCTCAAAATGCACCAGGGGAGGTTTAGATGGATATTAGGAAAAATATCTTCACAGAAAGGGTTATCAGACACTGGAACAGGCTGCTGAGGGAAGTGGTGGAATCACCATCCCTGGAGGTATTTAAAAGAAGGGTAGATGTGGTGCTTTGGGACATGGTTTAGTGGTGGTCTGGCAGCGTTAGGCTAATGGTTTGACTTGATCTTGAAGGCCCCTTCCAACCTAGATGATTCTAGGATTCCAGCACTTGCTGTATCTTTGACATCAAATAAGCACTTGCTAGCTCTGCCTCTCCATTTACACTGAAGCCCATTTTCCTGTCTAGCTTTTGTGTAGCTGTTTAGGTTATTATGGTTCCATACTATGCTAAGGCACATGGATTAGCAACAGCCAACATGACTTCACCAAAGGTATATCATGCTTGACAAATTGGGTGGCCTTCTACAACAGCATTAGTAGATAAGGGAAGAACAACTGACATCATCTACCCAGAGTTGGGCAAAGCATTAGACCCTGTACTGCACAACATTGTTGTCTCTAAATTGGAGAGACTTGGATTTGACAGATGGACCACTCAGTGGATAAGGAATTGGCTGGACGACTGCACTCAAAGAGTTGTGGTCAATGGCTCGATATCCAAGTAGTGAGCAGTGATGACTGGTGTTCTTCAAGCATCAGTACTGGGACTGGTGCTGTTTAACATCTTTGTCAGCAATATGGACAGTGGGATTGAGTGCACCCTCTACAAGTTTGCTGACAACACCAAACTGTGTGGGGCAGTCAACATGATGTGTAGGAAAGGGATGACATCCAGAGGGACTTGGACAGGCTTAAGAGGTGGGCCCGTGCAAACCTCATGAAGCTCAACAAGGCCAAGTGCAAGGTTCTACACCTAGGCCAGGGGAATCCCAAGCAAAAATACAGACTGGGCAGAGAATGGCTTGAGAGCAGCCCTAAGGAGAAGGACTTGGGAGTGTTGGTTGATGAGAAACTCAATATGAGCCATCAATGTGTGCTCACAGCCCAGAAACCCAACAGCATCCCGGACTGCATGAAAAGAAGTGTGACCAGCAAGTCACAGGAGGTGATTATACCCCTCTACTCTGCTCTGGTGAGACTCCACCAGGAGTACTGCATCCAGCTCTGGGGCTCCAAGAAGGACATGGACCTGTTGGAGTGAGCCCAGAGGAAGGCCACAAAGATGATCAGAGGGCTGAAGCACCTCTACAATGAAGACAGGCTGAGAGAGTTGGGGCTGTTCAGCCTGGAGAAGAGAAGGCACCATGAAGACCTTAGAGCAGTCTTCCAATACCTAAAGAGGGCCTACAGGGGGAGAGATTCTTTATCAGGAAATGTAGCAATAGGATGAGGCGTAACAGTTTTAAACAGAAAGAGGGTAGATTTAGATTAGATATTGGGAAGAAATTCTTTACTGTGAGGTGGTGAGGTACTGGAACAGTTTGCCTGGAGAAGTTTTAGATGCTCCATCACTGGAAGCATTCAGGATCAGGCTGGATGGGGCTCTGAGCAACCTGGTCTAGTGGGAAGTGTCCCTGCCCATAGCAGAGGGGCTGGAACTAGATGATCTTTAAGGTCCCTTCCAACTCTAATGATTCTATGATACATCTGCAGAACTCAAGAGACTAACAGTATTGTAAGGATTCATGACTCCTACACGAAGTGATTCTTTTGCATTACCATAAAGCAATATATCAGTCAATGAACCGATTTATTAAACTGATTATTTGCCTACCTTGCCTTTACATTTAGTTGCATTCACCCTCTTCATTCAGAAGATGTTTTTTAAGCTGCATTTACTGTGATGTAAGTATAGCAACACTATTACTTTCTCATTCCCCAGAGGAGTAGGCATTGCACCCATGTTTTACTATCCATCCTTGAGAGTCATAAAACACTTGCAGAGGAATACGCCTGCGTCAGAATTTGAATACTTCACTTCTCAGGAAGAGGGAACATGTGGGTAATGCTTTAGGATAAAAAAAAAATAAAGGAATTGAGTATGTCTCACTTACACATCAGCGGTCTAATCTTCAACACCAACATATGACACTTCTCATTGTAAAATACTTGGTTATATGTCACTTCAATGCCAGTACTTGAAGCATAGAAACTAAGGATCATCTCAGTATGTGCTGTGACTGCTTGAAAACTATGCATTCTTTTTGAAAAATGCATGGGGGAAGAATCCAGGGAATGATCTACTATATCACAATATAAAGATATTTACATTCTCAGCAAACTACAGCAGAATTGAACATTCACATGTAGCTGTGTCTCCCTGGAAAGTAGATTTGCTTCCCTCCTAACTGATACATCACTGAAACTCAAACACCGCCACATCTATTTATAGGATCTATATTTGGCTGTAGTAGGTGAGTTCATCATCCCTGCTCTTGAAGTGTAGGTGTAGGGAGCCTCTCCAGAATACAGTAGATAGACTTTCTACAGACCTCCTGCACAGGCCACACAATTTCAGCATTTTAAAACAAATCAAAATAAGTTATTTCTACTGAAGATGCAATTAACTTGTAGTATGTAAGCCTATAGAAACTTAAGGGTGTTTCTTCATAAATTGAGTCTATGGTTTCTCAAAACAAAAATTATGAACCCAATTCAGCTGCCCCCAATTACCCCTCTCTCCCCCCTCTCCTTGCTATTCCACATTTTCACTATGGCACAGAATTATGCCTACTTTACATAGCACTAATAATAGAAAACTCAAACTAGATCCAAACCACACAGAATAAGCCTTTGTAACCTTTCCCTAAAGGCTAAAATAATGCCTAATGAATCAGTATTACACAACTAACAACTATTAAAACTAACAGATGTGTACATAGGTGATAATAGATCAGCACCTCAAATATCCCAGTGTAATTGTTTGCAAACACCAGCTTATAAAAAGTTCCGTGATTACTGTCAATATCTTCAAACTTGAACAATTAAATAGGATAATGTTATCCAAATTTAAACAAAGGGTGTAACTTATTGCTTTCTACAAGGAAGTTACTGACCACAGTACATGATTCTCAGTTCACAAAATCAGATACAGGTCATAAGTTGATTTCATTGGTTCCAAAGCAATAGTAATGCTTTTCTCTTTAGCTACCCATGTTCTCCAGACATTTTTCTTACAGATCTCTTAGAATATTATTTGAAATGGCAGTTCTTAGCCAAGCAAACCAAAAGTTATGGGGACTTCCTGCTCTCCAACAATAATTAGACAAGTCTAAGATGACACTCTGAAATGCAGCGAGTACCAAAAGGGTACTCTTCACTTTATACAGGAGGGAAAAGCTTTGGCCCTTCAACATACTAACCATTGAAACTTAAGTCCTCTGTTGGGAAGAAATGGCAATGGACTTACTGATTTAGCATCAAACAAGTTTGTTCTATAATAGTGATTGAAGGCATAAGAATAATGGCTTCTTCAGCTGAGTGACTGAAAAATGGAGAGAGGGGGAAACAACAACAGAAAGCCCAAGATGAGATAAGTTGATCAAGTGAAATGATTTGAAGTGAACTGAAATATTTGACTCCCACATTCATTTTAGATTATTTACCTCTTGGACCCTTTCCCATGCCACCTCATCAAAGCAAAACCAAACAGAAACCTCAAACCCCACAATAGAAAAATGCAAGATAGTTTAGAAATAAGTCCTTGCCACATTAGCAGACACATACATAAGATGGTAACTTATAATCATGATGCCTTTCCTTCTAGAATATTAATCCATGTCATCCCCAGATTTCCAGTTTTTGTCCCATCACCTGGGATGGCCATGAAAGTGCCCAAGAATATTGTCCCACTATCAGCCTTGGAAGAATACCACTCTAGCCAGCTGTCAAGTCAGAACTGCAATTTACCAGTACTGTTTGAGCCCCAGGGTCCAGTCAGTCTTTTACCTTATAGTCTACTCATCCAGTCCATTTATCCCCAGTTTGGATGCCATGATACTACAGAAAACTATATTAAAAGCCTTCTTAATATTAAGGTAAATGTCACCTACTGTTTTTCTATAGAGACAACGATGTCATCAGCAAAACTAAACAGGCTGTTAAAGCATGATTCACCCTTGATAATTTGATGTAAATAAATCACAAAAAAACCCAGAGGATTAATTCTTTAGGGGTCTGGCTATACAATTCAAGCAGAAATCATCCCTTTCTCAATCAGCAATGTTATTACACACTATTTAAAGCCAACCACCACACTAGTAGAAACTGGCAGAGTTTGAGACGTTGATGCAAGGCCAAGTAGTGTTGTAGCTTGCCCGAAGCTAGTATTAGTACAGAGGCAAACAATACACATAAACAATGTATGGGCAACAGGTACTTGGTTATATTGCTGTGCAGAAAAAAAGTCTCAGCAAAACATCCTGCCTGAACAAAAACAGGGGTGTGGGAAGCTAATATAAGAATTATATATGCTTTAACAATATGAGGTCAAAAATCCTTCAAAACTTTGAGCTGTACAGAAGTCTGGGGAAATCACAAATAATTTCACTGTTCCACATCTGCCAATTATTTTTTATTGCCAGGTTTTGTAAATTTACAAAACTCACTAACATTTACAAACTTACACTTTGCTGTACTCTGAGTTGCAAGAAGCAGAGAAGAATACCAACCAGTGCCTTTTTCCAACATAAGTCTTCACCTTTTTCTATAGAGCTGAAGAATAATTTTATAGAAAGTGCTGTATATAAACAGAAAAATTGAACAATTTTACAAAGGCAATATACAGCATTCTCTTTATAGCTTGTGTATTGCACATGCATATATTTAATAAAGATAGTTAGATCAAGTTCAGAAAGGAAAAAAAAAAGCTGTATGGATTTATGAGAATGAAGTGAGTTCTCCTCATGGAGCTGAGGATCTACACTCTGCTTTCTAAGGACACCATTTGCTAATGTATCCAACACACAGGCTGAAGCAAGAAGGAAGTGAAGGAAATTCTGTGGGTTCTGTATCATTCACCTACTGACAGAACCAGCATGTTCCTGTTCATAGCAAAGTTTAGCCTAAAAATAAATATTTAATAATTTAAAGATTTTTTTTTTCTTTCTTTCTTTTGAAGGGTATGACGCCTAGGCCCCCAAAAATATTTCTATACAGGCATTTCTATACATGTTAAATTTACTCAAAATTTATTTTTATGATTGTAATGAATAACCACACAGGCTTTCCAAATAAGGAAACATTTGTGGGAGAATACTCCACATTTTGTTGAAGATGTTTTAGTATTTTATGGCTGTGCTTTAGGAACTTTGGATGACATCTCTAATAACTAACTTCTATTCCATTTCACTAGCACAAAGGACTTAAGTCCTCTAAGCACTTTTGAGCCACAAATAGGAATCTCTTGTGGAAAACAAGCAGCACAGTCCACTCCTGAAAGGATACTTTGTTGACTTGCTCCTTAGATACACCATTGCAAAGTGACTCAACATGCATGCATGCTGGTGGAGAAAGATAACTTAGGCAAGTGTAGTCTACTGGACAGCAGACTGGGATACTGGTGCACCGCTCTAACATCAGGTGAGACAGTCAAGTATCTTTGAGCCCAAATCTAAACCCAAACACATTTGATCCCAAATGCTAAACAGGAACACTGCTTCCATTCTTCTTTATTTCCTTTGCTTTTCTGTTGCTTGTAAAACTATTTAGCCTATGAGTAGAAGCTATTTTGCCAAGCATATGAAAAGGCTAAATGGCCATAAGACCAATTTTAGCTGATACTGTCTTTGGTAAAGAAAGATGGACAGGCAACGACTCAAATGCCGTTATATCATGGCTCTCTCCAGATGCCAGAACAGCAATCCAGATAGCAGGGTAAAGCTCAGAGATGCAACTGAGACAAGAGAAGCAGAAAACACGACATATAAGGGAAAAAGTACAAGTCAAACAAGTCAGTTCTCTCAAGGCTTTCCTTCAAGAAGATTTGTGTTTGTTTTTATAAAACCAAACCAGAACCTGCAAGAGTGGAATGCCCATGGATGGGGACCAAGAGACATTTGGAGACACTGAGTACTATGGAAAGTGTCAGAGGAAACTAATGCTGTTGGGGCAGTCACATTTAAGAGAATCAAACTGGTAACATACAAGCTTTTGTTATTATGGTTTCTGCATGTCCCCAGAGACTTTTGTAAGATAAGAGAAGAAATCACAGTTGAAATAAAATAATCGCCCCCCAAACCTTTCTTCTTGGTCTGCAGACAGCTATGGTTATTTTCCGTTTTAAACAGAGGGCACAACCAGGAGCATCCCAGACACAAATGGACTGCAAAAACAGACAGAGTGCCTCAGGAAATCGGGCAACTTTGATGCATATTTGCTATAGCTTTTGAATGAAGTGTTTCTAAGTAACTAGGTTTCAACTTATGCAGTACCAGTGTTTAGTACAAGATTAAATCAGATAAAATTATACACAAATACAGATTGTATATTATAGAGGGTTTTTTTTTCTTCCACTTAGTCCCAGGTTGATGAGAGAAATCCCCCCAGTTTAAAAGATAAATACGAGACAATTTCTAATGTTTACATTTCATAATTAAGTACCTCCAATTAGTTACCTGCATGCTTATCAGGTTACTAATAAGTTTAGCTACAGCAAGCTGTTTAGTCAGTTAAAATATTGCCGTAGGATTATTACTTCTTGATCCTTTGATTACTACTATATCCTTTTTAAGATGTTACTTAGGCATAATTCATTGAAATGTGGATCCTGAATTATATAGGATAACCATCACATTTCTGGTAATATGCTTTTTAAAGAATCAGTCTTTCAACACATTTTACTATTCTTCATACTCAGGAATGCCCTGCAAGTTACACGTTTAACTCCTTCAACATGTGGTGCTTCCAGCAGCTGAGTGACTTAAAGTACTCTCTGCTTATACATGTTGTACACACACAGGTTGTTCCCACGTCTCACCCACACCTTACTTCCGTTATATCAGATACTTAAATGTACAACAAAATTTTGAAAACCTTACCTTGAAACCACAATATATCATGGTTTATCACCCTTGGAGCATAATCTAATACAAACAGCATTCAAGTCTTAAGGATATACAAGACTGAACACATTTACTGAACACAACCACGAAGGCCAGTCCCAGTCTCTATACGTGTATGTCTCAGCAGTCTGTTCTGTTGTATGTGAATATAAACGAGGCAATACACTTTTCCTCTTTGAATATTTCACCAATTGATTCCCCCTGGCTGAATTCCCAGAGCCTGAGTATCACAGTCCCCTAATGAAGACTTCATAGCACTCTTTTGAACTGATTCCTGCCAATATCAAAGTAGCACAGCAGAAACAAAAATACTAATGTGATGTTAGAAGTCACAATTGTTAACTTAAAAGCCTTGGTATGCAGGCTAGAAAAACATGTAGTTCACGAAGGAGATTGATAAATTCATGAAAAACATGGAAACAAATAAAACAACCATTAGAGAACATAACTTTTCGGTCCTACTTAAATAGCAACATGTGATTTTATATTGTTGAATTTAAACCCATTTGTTCCACATCAAGAGCAGGACTAAGAAACAGATACAGGAGAGTAAGTGCTTCAAAAAGGTAATCATGAGTCTGACTTATTTCATGAAATGAATATAGGAAGGTTGAGTAAATGCTCTTTGATCAGTTATACTAAATATAAAGAGAAAAAATAAAAAAATAAAAATATATTAAAATCTAAAAATAATAAAAATATTTTCTAATTATCTGGACCATCTGATGAAAGTTGCCACATATTCAATAACAGACAAAGCTTGCCCATGGTTTTTCAATGCTTTCATGCATTGTTTAAATTTACAGTATTTGATTACATTAAAAATTTGGTTTGTTAAAACTAAATGTGTTCCTGTGGAGGACTAAAAAGAGAACCACAGTTTAACACAAAACATAATGCAAGATTTTATTTCCCATTTTAATTACCAATTTCAATATTCCCAGCCTAGTTTATATTTTAGCAGATCTGAAAAATTTAGTACATTCGGATATGATTATGTGTTTAAAATGCTACTACCTCCATTCCCTGTGCCCTGAGACTTTGCCATTGTTTTTCAGCTTTTTTAAACTTATCTCAATAGTTTTAGTCTAAAATAACTTTACTTATTAAAATCTGAAGTTGTCCTGATTATTCTAATACAACCAAATGACATTTAATTTAGGAGAAATTACTTTGAACATGCAATCTAGGAAAGGAAGAAATTGAACAGACTTTCTCTATGAAGCATTTGGGATGTAGTTAAATTGGTTTTGATTGTTCAGAAGGGTAGTGCAAATTTAAATCCTACAGGCAGAGCCAAACTAGCAACACAAGGTAGTATAGTCAGTTAATCTTGTAGTGTTCAGTTTGTTGGGTCTGCACTGTGAAATTGCTCCTGAGGCTTTCATGTGGAAAATGAGAATGTTCTTTAATGGCTGATGGGGGAATAAAGAAGTAAACACAAAGAAACTCCTACAAGCTCTTAATATTAACTGCACTAAGTAAGTGTAACTAACTGCATTAAGTTATTGATTTATCAGGGCTTGACCAAATAGTATTCTCTTTTGTTCTTTTTGGGGAAAATGATGGAAATAGAATGGTAGACAAGCCAACTGCAAACATGTTATTGAAAAATTACACTGTTTATGCCTCCAACTGTTTCTGTAAACTATCCAAGAAGCAATTAATAATGACCTCAAATGGACTAAAGCTCACTGGATTAGCCAACAAAGTTTATCACATCTCAAGTAAGATGTACATTCCTGAAAGGCTGTACCATTTTCAATTAAAAAAAAAAAAAGGTAAGTACAGTAAACAAGCACAGGACAAGATGTTACAGGAAATCTACTATGTTGCTATAATCATATCAGTGCATCTGACAATTTTGTTATTGCCACATATCACAAAGACTGAGGAACTGAGCTAACCACAACAGTTTATTTACAATTAAACTGTTTGAATTATGTGGACTTATGGAAAAGTCAGTGTCCTTAGGACAGAAATAACTGGCAGACTTTTACTTCAGACACTTTTGGGTATTTTCCACTCTGTTAAAACTTACAGCTACAGTGGATTTGTTCACAGGGAGATTTGACAAGAAATTGCAGGCATGTGTTGGTCCCATTTGAGCTGCAAAATCAATTCTAGTTGGTGATTAAACTTGCGAACCATTTTAAAGGGAGAACAGTATATGTGTATGGAAGTTTTAGGGCTTTTAAGTGCAAGTCCCAACAGTGAGTTTCAGCAAATTTGAATTCTGATTACCTTTCCCATCACTAATTAACAGAAAAGCAGGTTATGTGCACATACTGTAAAATCACTAACAGCATCTTGTTTCACTAACTTGATAGAAGTGGTTAGCCTACTGAATGTTACCTGCCAGGTACAGTGTGGGAACCATTTGCTTCATTGTTGGGGGAGAAGAAAAAAAGAGCTAGATGAGAAAAAAACCTACTGAACGTTTTGCTCTGTCTATACCACCACACAGAATCCCTTAAGTTGGAAAAGACCTTTAAGATCAAGTCCAACTGTAAATGTAATGCCGAGTCCACCACAAAACCATATCACTAAGCACCATCACCAAGCACCACATATACATGTCTTTTAAATACCTCCAGGGTTGTGGACTCAACAACTTCCCTGGCATCCTGTTCCAATGCTTGACAACCCTCTCAGTGAGGAAATATTTCCCAATATCCAATCTAAATCTCCCCTGGTGCAACTTAAGGCCATTTCCTCTTGTCCTATCACTTGTTACTTAGGAAAAGGGACTGACGCTGACCTCTCTACAATCTCCTTTTAGGTAGTTGTAGAGAGCAATAAGGTCTCCCCTCAGCTTCCTTTTCTCCAGGCTAAGCTAACCCTGTTCCTTCAGCCATTACACATAAGACTTGTGCTTGAGGACCTTCACCAGCTTCATTGCTCTTTGGATGTGCTCCAGCACCTGAAAGTTCTTCACACGTATCCAAACTATAACTGTATGCAAGAACTAGTAATTACACAAGTTACTATATCCACACAGAATTTTAACTACTTCGCATACACACTCTGCTTCTTAACACAAACCAGGGCAGTCAAACAGTTTTCTAGTACTTTTATAGCAATTACAGAGTGGCAGCTCCTAACATGTCTTCAGTTTACTGCAATTGCTTTCACATAACGAAGGGGAAGAAAAAAAACACACTATTTGTAGCAGAAACCCTTTTGCAGACCAAAACTTAATTTCAATTTTGTGAACACAATCCAAACATTAAATTGTTTGGCAAGCCAATTCAAAGCTTTGGTTTGAAAGGGATAAAATATATTCAATCATTCCATTCAGTTCTTGTCCACCTATTTTGGTTAATAGCACATTTGGAGTTCTCTGGTTTTTGTGGGTTTTTTTGGTTGGAGTTTTTTTTGGTGGGTGTGTGCTAAAGGTAGGGAAAGATTTTACAGTTGCAAGAACAAAGTTCTGTAAACTTAACTATATAACATTTAAAAACATATATCTGAAAATTGATATTATACCTTATGCCCAATCCAGGCTGAATTTTGAGTCAAGGAAGCATGGTGCTGTTGCACTATATAATACTGAGATAATTTAGAACAATTTTTTATAGCCTCAAAAATTATAGACAACAAGAACTTGAAAGAAAACAAAATTTACACTATGACATGATTGTACACCTTCTCTACCTGTTCATATGTTCACTCGATACCAGACACAAGAATTGTCTTATTCAGGAAAGATGCAGTTCTTAAACAGATTTAGGTGATCAATGAAGATACCAGAGTAATGCTATTTGTCTGCAATCAGACAAATCAGTAAAGTTATACCCCCAAAACCTGAAAGACTCCATCACGTCTCTAAGGTTGTTGAAAGTAAAGCATGATACTTTCTGAAATATATATAAACTGTCACATAAATTCCACTGATGAACAGTAAAGCATTTGTGAAATACCATTTTCAATTCATAATGCTTGCTTTACATAGTGCGTGAAAGATAAAAGAATTTTTAAAGCAATATTTGATTAGTTCTACTCAGACAGTTGTACTAGTAACAAGATGAGGAAATGTTGCATGTTATCCAAATACTTCTACATTTCGATATTTTAATGGGTAAACAACACATTCCTGTAGTGTCAGTTTTTACTTAGGTCTATTGATTGTTACTAATCAAGACATATTATCCTCCTTTCTCCACAACAGCTGTCAACAATTAACTTCCTGCCTGACCGACCCCAAAATTGTACTTTCAGCTCAGGTCAGTTGACTTACTGTCTGTCCTCAGGAGATATAAGGCTGAAGTGTTATGTTGTGGCCAAGATTTTAGACCTTGTAACCTGTGTTAAGTATACATTTAGATTATAAATGGATTTGGCCTTCATGAAAATCCACCTCATACAGTTCCTATTTCAAAAGCAGAGTGCTTTTGTTTCAAAGGCAAACAGGGTATGACACAGTATACTTCTATGTAAATACTATCACCAACAAGGAAGAACAGCTTCACCAAGGCTTCCCACTGCTCAAATTGTCTGGCAAACTACATTTTCACACACACAATAGAGTCCAGCTGGACCAAAAATCACAGTTACTTACCTTAATGCAGACTCTGACTTTCTTCTAATTCCAGATAATGAAGCCGTTTACTGCAAAGTTAGAAGAGGTTTTAACACAGTTGTTTGAAGTATATTCATGCATTACTGCAGGTCTAATTATCAAGAAACTCAATACTACTCCTCAAAATACAGATTTGAAAACTTGCATTAGCAACCAGTGTGAGATTTAAATTCTAATTTCGATGGCAGAAGTTAGTGTTTACTAATCCCTTTTGTCTCTTGACTGAAAAGCAAGGAGAGAGGAAAAAAAAATATGTGTATTTTTGAACCTTTTGAACAGCTGAGTGAGAAAGGCTTTGCCAGAAGAAGCAGGGACACACAGGTGGTATCCCCTGCTGCAAAACTTTAATAACTTTTAGACTAGATCCTCTAACATTTTAGACTGTTAAGGAAGAAGGAAGGAAAAGCATTCCAGCAGAGTTCCAGTAATAAAAAACTGTTATCTTAGGCTGGCAAAAAGAACTGACATTATGCTGTTTATCAGGAGGTTTATGTCTGATGAATGGCAGCTAAGTGACACAGAACAGACTCCTGAGAGCAGCATGATGCTCCTACCTCAGGTCTGGCTGCTGTAGAAGAACCTGGAGAGTATAAGACCCTTCATAGCACCGCTGGTCAACTTTCTCTTTTTCGATTTTTCTTTTTTCCATTACAGTTGATATTTTTGAGTATGTGATCTGTTCCAGAGTATTAGCCTATCACTGTGAGCTGCTCAAGTAAGACTCAACTCAGAGACAGAATATATATTTTTAATTCTAAATGAAAATAAAAAGGATAGGTTCATTTTCAACTGTATGCTTGAAAGACATTTTTTCAAGCAATAAAGCCAGCAGACAAGTTTAATAGAATATTCAAGGCAAAAATGTCCTTCTAAATTTGTTTTATTTTAACAACTCTAGGGATAAATTAATTTATTATGTGATTAAATTAGAACCTGACAGTGACAATAAACCCAGTCCTGCAGAGTATTACACTCACTTGGGAGGAATAGTACTGTAACTAAATAAAAAACCCACCCTAATTTGTATCTAACGTATCTTAAAAAAAAATTGCTGTGATGCTGTAGTGATAAGGGACAAAATACCAGTTGGAAGAAAAAAATGCGTTCTTTACTATTCTTCTCTAATCATACGAAACATGTTCTACTTTAGGACAGAGATGAAGTCTTAAACAAAATAAGACTTCAATACCCTTCAAAGCACAAGCTTAACTCGTCTTCCTTGTAAGAAGTTTAAACTTCATTTTGAAATATTTACCAAGAACAGTATTACTTGTAGGATCCTAGAATAAGACTAAAGTGTCTGATGAGCACCTTATTTCAGGTGTCTTTATTTCATAATTCTACTTTCTTACGGGATTTTGAGGTGTCAAAAGCTTTTTTTAACAGCAATCCAAACATTTACACATAGATAAGTAATAACTATATTAGCTAATGTCAAAACCTGAGGATGCAAGTTACCAAAAATACACTGTTAAGTCCAAAGAAGGACAAAAACCATAAGATACTTTTAATCAATTCTAAACAACAAAAAGTCTTCCCCAATATAACAAGCAGATTTTTGTTTTAATTTGCTAAGACAAACTGTAACTCTCAATCAGTTTTTTCCTGCAGGGCATTTTTACATATATAGTAGTCAAAGTAGTACCAAAAGACCATAACCAATTCCTAAGGAGTTTTCTCACTAAAATACATGTATGAAAAAGAAAAATAGGTCTGTATTCACATTTAGCATCTTACCTTCTGCAGAAACATGAAGACCATTTTGTTAGCAATAAAGTGACGGCATAACTACTAAACCAGTAAAGTATTATGCTTGCCCTTTACAAAGAAAAACACATACTTTCAGACTTCCATGTTTAAGATTGAAGGGTCAAAGCAAGTCCAAACAGAAAAAGGAGTAAGAGCCTGTCTTCAGCAATAACAAGCTGCACCTGAATTGAACACAAAATGGCTCCAGCTCCCTACAGAAGGCAAACTCAGAGCAGGTTAAAAAGACAGCTTTGAAAAACAGTCACTCTACAGGCAGACAGATATGCACCAGGAAAGAAAACAGTATCAGAGTTATTTTCTGACTTGTATCCAGATCACAGAATTAGCAATTAATTTCCCACATACTGTTGAATTCTTTTGTCTGTCTTTAACCCTTTCCTATTCAAGAAAGATTAAAAGAGATACTTGCTAAAACTGGCTCTAGAGATCCCATTGCCAGACTCAACAAAGATGCCAAAGAGAAAACAAAAAATGCTAACATCTTTGCCTGAGCCCTGACAATTAAGCCATCCAAGAATATCTATACATGTATATATATAAACATACTGCTGCTACATTAGCTGTACCTCCTTGTGCATGCAGTGGGAGAGCCTAACAGCACCTGTAGCTGAGAAAGTGACACACCTAGGTTCCTTTCAAAATGCAACTGCATTTAAAATCTAATTATCTAATTTCTATCCTTGTTTGTAACTACAAAGACTGGATGAAGCTCCTACTTAAAGGAAAATCATAACAATGCCAAACATAGTGTGAAAGCTAACAGTAAACTGCTGTAACATGTAAGAAACAAGACTAACAAGACTTACTGACCACAACAGTCTCTCAGCCCGTATCAATCACTTGATTTCTGTTGCTGCTATTGGTTTCCCTTATCAGATCAAATCTATTACTACATGTGCCTGTTTAATTCCTTCCCTCTTACCCACCTCTTAATTATGTGTTTCCACCCCCTGACAGCTATCAGGGTGCTACTTGCAACACTGGGCAGCTCTTGCATCCCTACAGCCTGCTTCTCGCATCAGCTCCTACTTGCAGCTACTCCTTTGCCTTTCCAGTGGAAGCGTGGAGTAAAAAACCAGCATTCTCATGTCTATCTGGTTTCAAGCATCTCTTTAGTATTGTTTGCATCTTACATCAGCAGCTATGCATTCTGTCTGAAACAGGAACCTGCCTACAAAAACAGGAATGGGTTGTAAGGCTTTACAGCATATATTGACCAGAAATATAATTTGCTTTGATGGTATCCTGATTGTTACAGTAAAATTGCTTACTACAACTGTGTTTCTTTCTTAAATCTTAAATTCAGCCAAAACCAGAAATACCTGATTACAGCAAGGGTCAATGATGGCAGCTGATGCTAGAATAGCTGTATTAAAGTGTGGAAGTCTAATAAAAAAAGTTGATTTATCACAAAGCTATCTAACTAGATTGACAGCAATTAAAGTGCATTTGGCACAATTAGCCAGTTGTACCTGATCTATACTGAAACTAATAGGGCACACCTGACCTGAATCATTTGTTAATTCTACTTTTTGCTTCAAATTTGGATGGTGAAGGTTAATTAAGTAGCCAGACATTACTTTGAGTCTCAGTGTATCTGTGTTACAGCTGGCCTATTAGCAAGAGCTACCACTGCTTCATGTGTCTGCTCAAATTTCTGAGCAGATACATAAAAAAAGAATATTTTGACTTTTCCTGTTGCCATATACAACACTGAGATGTGACTATAAAATGTACATTGTGCAAAGAGTGATTGGGAATTTGGAGGCACTATGGATTCAGCAACGTGCAAAGCCAATGTAAGTACAGGGTACTCAATGTCAATCAGGCAGAGGCTTAAAAAAAGCATGAGAAGAAAGTGGAGTACTGTAGATAAAATACATTTCTTATAAGGTAGAATATACATTCCAGAGGACCCTTAAATGCCAACAGTCTTTAAGGTGAGAGACTTGTTTTTTTCAGAACATGGTTACCAATTTTCCTTCTCATATGGCAAAGCAATGCTTACCTCAATTCCACAGCTTTTTTTCTCAGTGTCTCCTGAATTCAGAGACTTTTGCTAAAATGCCAATCATCTAGTCATTCTTTATGTTTTTCATCTATATATTGATGTATTATTAAGATAATTTAGGAAGGTGTACATATCTGGCACATGTCATAGTCTATAATACCAGAAGTAACAGGGCTCCATCCCTGCATTCTCACAGAATTTCATTCATTTGTCAATAGCTTGTAGTTTCAACATGGAGATTCCTACATTCGTTTGGATAAGGTTTCAACCTCAGAAATAGTTTGTGTATCATGCAAAGATTAAAAGTAAAAGCCAATAGTTCACCTAATTCTGCAGTTCTCACAGAATGGCAGGGGTTGGAAGGGACCTTCTGAGATCGTCTAGTCCAAACCCCCTGTCAAAGCAGGTTCATCTTCAACAGGAACACATACAGGCGGGTTTTGAATATCTCCAGAGAAGACTCCACAACCTCTCTGGGCAGCCTGTTCTAGTAAAGAAGTTTTTCCTCAGGATGAGATGGAATTTAGTGTGTTCTATTTTGTGCCTGTTGCCCCTTGTCCTATCACTAGGCACCACTAAAGAGAGTCTGGCCCCATTCTCTTGACACCTGCCCTCTAGATATTGATGAGGTCCCATCTCAGTCTTCTCCCGGCTAAACAGATTAATGTCTCTCAGCCTTTCCTCATAAGAAAGATGCTCCATTCCCTTGATCATCTTTGTAGCCCTTCACTGGACTCTTTCCAGTAGTTCCCTGTCATTCTTGAACTGAGGGGCCTAGAACTGGACACAGGGCTCCGGATGTGGCCTCACCAGGGCAGAGTGGAGGGGGAGGATAACCTCCCTTGACCTGCTGGCCACACTCTTTTTAATGTGCCCCAGGAGACCATTGGCCTTTTCGGCCACAAGGGCCCACTGCTGGCTCATGGTAAATTTGTTGTCCACCAGGACTCCCACCTTTCCCCTCATCTACCCAGGCAGTCATAGAAGGCTGGCAGATCAGTCAAGCATGATTTCCCCTTGGTGAATCCATGTTGACCACTCCTGATAACTTACTTTTCCTCCACATGTTTAGAAATGACAGAGTGAGCTGGATGTCATTATCTTTACTGGTGTGGAGGTGAGGCTGACTGGCCTGTAGTTTTCTGGCTCCTTCTTCTTGCCCTTTTTGAAGATTGGAATGACATTGGCTTTTCTCCAGTCCCTCAGGCACCTCTCCTGTTCTCCATGGCTTTTCAGCACTTGTGGGTGCACCCCATCAGGGCCCATGGAGTTGTATGTGTCAAGTTTGCCTAAATGATCTCTAACCTGATCCTCCCCGATCAAGGGAGAGTCTTCCTTTCTCCAGACTCTCTCTCTTACCTCCAGAGTATGGGATTTCCACCATGAAAAACCTGTTTAAAAAGGCTTTAAATCACTGATGGAATTCTGCATGTCATTACTGATTTTTTTTAATTTCACACTTGAAACTATTGCTTATGCGTCATCTACTTGCCTCATCACTGAATGCCAAAATTCAACTGTAAAAGTTGATTATTTCTGTCAATAAGGCATTTCAAATCTTGAGTTGGTCTGTAGAGATTACAATGAAGCATTTGCAGCACAGACAGGGTCTCAGTCATCTTTCAGTAACTTTATCTTACCCGAGATCTTCACTTCTCCCCCTGGGAATGTTTGTCTGTGACTCTAGGCCTAGAAAGCTGAAATATACTAGAAGGTAATAGAATTTTTTAAAACTATCTTGTAATGTCTATGCATGCCACTTTTTCCATATGTAAGTTTTCAAAAACATAAAGTCTAATCCATGTTGCATACAAAGACAGCCTGTATATAAAAGCAGTACCAACAATTTTTGAGGCTGAAGTGAGGACTCTGTTACAAAGAATAGACTGTTACCTTTACAGATTGATATTTTGTTTATCTTGATTGTATCATACAGTATAAATTCCTTTGATAGATGTGCCTAGGTCAGTTCTCAAGTTATTTCAACTAAAATTTTATCTGCATCCTTATACAAAAGACTTTTTTTTCCCTTTAGAGAGATGAATCTAAGAAGAAAGCCAAAAATCCAAATGACTTCTGTTTTCAATAATAAAACCTGTACTTTCTTCACAGGTGTTTCTTCATTTTAAGCAGAGCTTAACCTCTGTTTCTTGCCTATAAGAATGTATGGGTATAATCCTTTGACAAGGATTTTGCAAAGTGACAGTTCAAACTGTCAATCATTTCTTCAGGGCCCATGACTTCATGGTTAAATTTGCTTTTGATACATGTGCAATTAAATATTTCATACTGTTTCAGAACTTTCATCTTACTCCCTTCAAAGTTAATGTACCATCATTGCTGTTTTATACTGCAAAGTGCATTTGAGACAAGAACTATCATTAACTTAACATGCAATTCAGAGTCCATTCACTAGTCATTGTGCCCTTCAGTTTTGCTGTATTTAATATTTTAACACAAGGGTATGTAAATTTGCATTAATCTTTATTAAACATAACTTGCATTTTTACAGCACTGTACCTGAATTGCTTGGGACAGCAAATGGATAGGCAACATCAACATTGTTAAGAAAGCTTACTGTCTCATCTTAACTTCTTTCTACTTTTATAGGATTAAAATAAAAATAATAAAGTAGTGACTAAAGAAGCAAGGGTATCAGAGCATTTTCCCAGTACTGTGCAAAATAAATGAGATGAGGCTGGATTCAGCTTCACAGATTTGCTAATAATAATAGGAGTTGTAAGCCTAACTCAAAGCTCAAGAAATTTAAATTATTACTGACCTTCTTTTGATTTTACAATTCCATCATTCTCATTTTCCAGCTCTCCTAAAATAATCCTGATTATAGTTTTTCATTATACCCCAAATGATATTAAAATTATTGCTAAAGTTTACAGTACTGCAAATTACTTATTCAGAACTCCGTGTACAGATATCAAAAATTAATTGGGTAGCTTATACTAAATTCAAAGCTTTTAAATAATTATTTAGATTCTGGAGTTATATATCCTTTGGGATAGCATATGGTACACCCTCTCACTGTCTTTAATGTAATAGGCTAAAGCGGGGTAAGTTTGCTCGAACACCACAATATACTATAGGGAAACTCAAAACCAGCTCTGGATTGTGAATGCTCTTGACTTCAGTTCTCTGCTGGTAATTAATTCTCCATAATGGCAAGCTGAGGAAGTCCATTTTTTTCAATCTATTCTGGATTGTCATTTATTCTCTGTTTCTTTCAGACTGAACACTAATAACTGATCCATTCAAAATAACATGAAAGCCATGAATCTTAAACCCATAACATGAAATCCTGAGAAACCTTTTTCTAGTTCACTTAAAATCTACATACTTTCCTGACTGGTGGACTCAAAAAGACATGCAACCTTAGCCTATAGGTCCTCTCCTGCAGCCCATAAGATTCATTGCTGTGTCCTATTTTAAAAAGAACATAACAGAGTCATGACTTAAACATTTACTGGTGGCCTCAACTCTAAGTTCCTGGTGAAAGTCAATGAATTATATTCTTCACACATTTCTTTATTTAGAAAGTATACAAGTGTGTCTACATTATTATTACTACAAAAGCCATTGCATCCGGATAAAACAAACCAAGAAGACATTTTGATTTTAGTTGCAATCAGAAAGGTCACTGCATAGTCAGGTTCATGGAGCTAGAGATTCTGACTTCCTGATTTTTCAGCTTACTGTTACTATATCTTTTCTTTCTAATTATTTACCAGAGAAACTTCGGGACACATTAGAATTCATCCACTGCAATCCTGTCTGTACATAGCATACTTAATACTGTTATTCCTCCAAATTCTTGTTACATCAGGTCTGCAAGCATCCTATTCATGTAAAAGAGAATTTTCTTTTTACTTAAGACATACTGCAAAACATCTATTTAACAAAATAAACAAGGTTTCCATCCAGTGCTGATGTACTGGTGGTTTGTTTTTGTTTTTTTTTTTAATGGTTTAAAGGATTAAAAAACGTTCTACAGGCAAGAGCCAGAGTCATACACAAGACCCTGGGAACCAGATGAAGTCATGAATTTGCAGCTGGCTAAGCTATTCATCTGGAAGCTCAGTCCAGCTGCAGTTACTATTTTTTTTCTTATTTATGTGCCACGGAGTGCAACAAAGACTCCTTGATACTGAAAGGAAAGCCACAAAATTTTACTATCTTCTTTTTAAACATACGGAATTTCTATAGAAAGAGTCAGAAGTAACTCTTGCTCTGTAGACAACTGTTGTAGTGTATGTGAGTGCATGTGCCCTAAAAAAAAATTACAAGTCATCACAATTTCTAAAAGGATTATTGTCCATCCAGTAGCTCAAATTTTAAATTTTGGAAGAAAGTTCACAGAGTAAGAAAGAATTATTTTTTATTAGGCTGGTGCTAAGTACTCTGCAAAAAGCTTTTATACAGTTTTATTCATACAAATCAATGTATTACCATGTAAAGTGTATGTTCCTTACCATTAAAAATCTCTGGGTTTTTTCTCTCTCTAGCCATGAATCAGGCTCTTGGAGTATAATGATTTAAAATGGACCAAACTTCAGACGGACAGAATACGCAAGGATTTTTTGAAACTCCTCAAACCCACTCAATGTAGCTTTTAAAAACACAACGACAGAATAATGTCCACACTAAAAGAAGGTTTGTTGGTGAAAAAATGTTTTTAAATGTCACACACAGTCTGATCTTGTTACCTTTGAAGATGGGAGTCAGAAAGGCAATATGAGAAAGTAGTAAATGCATTGAGTTACATCGAAAGAGGTTGCAATTACAGAGAAAGGTTTGTTCGCTATCTTAAACTGCTCATGCATTTGAAGTAAAATCATTGGCAAATGTCTATTTACTTCTATACAAGCACATGAATTGTTATGATCTCTTAATTACCATAGTGTTTATTCTGGTAATTTGCACTCATTTATTAACATAAACTACATATTTCCTATGGAGAATGCATATGGATTTCTGTGAGATAAACACATACCCAAGTTCAATATAGTTGCCCCACTACAAAATCAAAAATCCATTACAAAGGTCACTCTTTAATTGCCAACAAATCCTTATACATAACAGCTATGGAATGCATGATATTGTGGTGTCTTCCAGAAAACCTTCAAAACATTAACTGGAAGGATTTTCAAAATATATTGATTGACTATAGTTTGAATTTGACTGTCTCTAGAATGCTGACCATTTTAGTAGTCCTTATAAAAAAATATTTTTTATCCATAAGTACATTACAATTGAAAGGCATCTCTGTAGTGCCATCTGTTAGAATGATGTTCCTCGATATATGAGGAATCTGACAATTGTCCCCTCATGATGGACAAAACTTCAGTTTGTAAACTTGTGGACCCATGTGTTACCCACATTTTCACACATGACATTTTTTACACCTAAGCAAGCTGTGACTGGACTGATTCTTCCCTTCCCTACGCTGGGTGGGTATAATTTGAGATGAAATCCTACCTCCAGTGAAAGAGGAAAGAAGCACTCTGAAAGAAATTTAATTTTTTTTATTGTAATAGCAGCTGTGTGAATCTGCTTCAAGGTTTAAAGTGAGAGAAGAAGCCCTGGGAGAGAAGGATTAATGGGCAGAGGGCAGGTGATGCAGTCAAAGGTACGTAATAAATTAGTCTACCTCATAGTTGCACAATTTATCACATAGCTCTCTATTTCATCACACTTATCATCATCACATACGTGCCTGTATGTATGCAACACCCATGGTCACATGCACTGCGGCCCAATACTGTGATAACCAAAATCAGTGAAAAGTTGCATAGATCCAAATTAATGTTTCTCTTTAAAAATCATTTTAAAAGGTTTTAAGGCATTCAAAATCAACAGCAGTAAACAATTTTTTCACTTTGGCTTCATTAAACAGTAAGGCTCAGATGTTAAACCTGAAGAACCGCTATGGTAGAACAGGAATTTTATAATAAGATAAAATTCACCCATTTATACTATCCTGGAACTAAGGAAAAGCAAGAAATGATAAATGATCTTTCTTGGCCTCCTGATCAATTTTCCACTGTTTTTCCCACCTCTGTACAGACTATATTTTAGGGACGCCTCAAAGAATTCACTGAAGTTACCAGGCTAACCTGTAGATTTTTATATCCACTTAAATACCAAAGTTTTCTCCACATTGTGTGGTAATCTGTTATGCAACTGCTGAGAAATCAGTTTGTAGTTTTGAAGATATGTTTATTGGTGTTAAACTAAAAAGGCTATGTGCAATTAGTTAAAACGTTGAATGTGGAAGACAGTATTTCCCTAGAGAAGGAAGATCAAAGGGCTGTAACATAAGCAAGAATTTTGATCAAACCTTAGAAGTGTTTGATATTTTAAATAATCAAATATTGACTCCTTGATTAGCTAATGATACAGTCCTTTGTGATGCAAGCCTGGAGAATTCCTTGCTCATGCTACCTATGTAAAACCTGCCCCTTCCAGTCCTTGCCTGATATTCTGTATGACCTCCGTTATCTTCAAGGGGAATCTTGAGATTGAGATTGATGAAATTCTTGACTCTTGAAAAATTCTTTTTCTTTCTTCTTCTTTTTCTTTACATAAATCCAGAAGCCTATGTAAACTGTCTGGAGTAGAACTACAGCCAGATCAGGACACTAAGAAGAGAAAGAATTTCAGCTGGCAGTAGCTGTCATCACAGCAGACTGACAATAGGGGAAGTTGTTGGACAGAAGATTGTTTTTCACTGATGTATAAAAACCGAATACAGCTGATATAAGCCTCCCAAAGTGTGTCTGAGGTTATTTTATTGCTCTTATTATATTTGTTTCCCCAAAGCAAAATGTTGATATAACTCGTTTAGGAGTTCTCATTTATTCAGAAATTCTCTTCCAGTGCATTCAGCAAGTGCCATTGCAAGAATGGTGGAAGTTGTAATATATTGTAATATTGGTGGAATTTTCCCCTCCAAATATAAGGAAGGAACTAAAATTACAGTAGAAAAGACAAAGTATCATGGCATGATAAATGTTGTCCTGTCTAACATCCTCTGCTGTGCAGGAATATATTTATTTTTTCAATAAATACAATTACTGACCAGTTTTCCTTCTATGAAGCTGTCCCTCGACTCTCCCTTATAATGCAGGAGACACTGGTAGATGTCAGAGGGCCAGATTTCTTCAGTGAGCATGATTATAAAATATTTCTCTATCTCCTCATTAGCTTCTTGAGATTTTTTTTTTTTCTTAACTGTGACTGTCTTGGGTTTTTTCTTACTTTCTGGGCAATTAGTGAGAGAATTCTAACAGTGACATTGTCTCCATCTTTCCTTCAGTTTGTATTAGACTAAAAGCAGGTTTCTTTTATTCTTTGACTAGAGTGGCTGAAAGACTATACTCTTTCATGGAGCATGTTCTTGTATTTTTCTGTTTCAAAGCTGCAGTAAAGTAGAAGCTTAGCAGGCCTACTGACTTGGAGGCTATTCCTGTTAACTGTCTAGGGGGTTTTGTTTGCTTGTTTTGAGCTCAAAGGGGCACTAGACAAGAAAGCGGAGGGCAGAGGCTTTAAATCCTACTAAGGGAATGTGGTACAGCTATATTGCTGCCTTACCTGATTTTATCCCTGAATGCTGCAGGGAAACAGGAAGTTCTTTTCCAAGTGCACCTTCCTGCTTATATTTCACGCAAACCCAAATCATTAATTATGTCTTACATGAGCATGAGCATCTCTTATTCACAGTGAACAAAAGTAGATTTATCCCATTCTTGGGTGAAAGCAAAGAACCCTATCCAAAACAAACAATGCAAAAGGGCAAGAACTTTCCATATAAAGCAACTTTGGGATCTGCAAGCTGTTCCATAATATGCTGTTGGTGAATAGTGACTTATGTGTCTGTTAGGTAAATATCATGCTGTCATTCTGATGACATACTATAGTAACAGAAAACAACAGTTACAACAACAACATTTACATTTATTTTGGGGAAATACCATTGCAGTCTATGTGGCACTGCAAGAATCACTTGTTTTTATTTTATCAGAAGACCACTGACAATGGGAAAAATATTATGATGAAATTTCTGTAATCTAAGTTTGGTCAGTTATCTCTCAAACCTGAGAGATAAGTTTATTCTGGTCACCAGAATATGTTATTTGCTTGGTGTAAAAACAAAATATACAATAACAACTCTCAAGCAGTTTCCCTACAATCAAGGTGAAAACAGGGCTTTTAAAACTCCTGTGAATAAAAAAATTACTGTCTACTGGCCTGACATATGAAGTAAGTTGCCTTTTCTCAGCAGGAGATATGGTTTAGAAGAAGAAACTGTTCCAGGTTAATTTTTTAAGGAAGCCATTTAGGTTTCTTTATATCCTAGCTTTTCTATACTTAGCTGTAATGTCAATGGCAGGCTTATAAGAAGACAATTGACATGCTTAATGGCTACAGATTTTGATACCAGGCTGTGCTGTGTATTCTAATAATTGCTTCTTTTTCTTTTGATGCCGCCTTCTCAAATGGGATGCCACAAAGGCAGAAACTTTGCAAGAATCTTAAAAGCAAGAGGACTATATTTTTCTTATAGAGGTGAAGTGAATTTTGCATGCTTTGTGTTTGAGGAGCAACAGATAAAAAACACTTTGGGGGACTTTCATACAGTAATTCACCATGGGATTATAACTCTCATGTTGTTATAACCCTCATTGGAGCATCAGGAGAAAGGAGAAAATCCACCGTAGGTTATAAAGCATGTACTTCTACTGAGGAAGAGAGACCCAAGTGGGTTGTCTAAGCCTGTTCCAGGATCTTTCAGTTCTTTCAGTGACTGTTAATATGAACCATTTTAAAGTTTAACACTTAAAATTGCAAACCAAGTATTCTCCAAGATTCTAATTCAAATTGTTGAACAGCTTCAAGACCATTCATCTTTTCAAGCAAACACAGATTATGTGTTTAACAACACATTACATCAAAAATGCCAGCTTATGGTCTGCAAGAGAAATGTACATATATGTTCTATTACATACTATCAAAAAGCCATAAGGCTAAAAAAACCCGAACATCTTCTAAATGCAATCTGATAAGTGGTGAGATACATTAATGTTATTAACATGTTTAATTCTGAAATGACCAAAAATTATTGTGATGAATAAGAAAGCTTGCATTGTATTCTGTCTACATTTTCCTTTTGTTTTTTTCATTATGGCCACATTTGGTACGTATTCTTACATTATGTCTCCTATTGTTATATTGGTCAGAAGATAAACAATTCTTAAAATTTTGTCATTAACCTTCATTGCTTCAAGCATTTTCAGCAGGTATAGTTAAAGATACAAATTTCTTGTCCACATCCTATTTATCTTACCTTTCTTCTAAATTTGTGATAAAGAAATCTAACTACATCCATTAATAGCCTAGCATTATAGATACAAGGACTACACTAAAATGCCTAGGGAAACAAAAATAGAATTGTAATACTTATTCTGCTTCTGTTATTCTTTAACTTGATATTAACTCACCATACCTATACTAGCTCATATGTGTAATAATTTAAGTTTGGCTGTGGATATTTTTAATCTTTTCTTAATATTTAAAAACCCCCAAACTAACAACCAACCCACAACACAAAACTATACTGACTTCATACTATATTATGCAGCCCGTTCCAGAACTCCATCAAAACCACATGCACAATGATGAATACAATAAATCTCATAACCAGGTTCCTAGGATATACAATTCAAGGGTTAAAATTATCACAGTAAAAAAGAACAAAGAGTCACTACAATGACACTACTGAGATTCTTTTAGTCAATTCCTCTTTCTTCAAACTTCAGGGCAGTGAAGGGCTCATTCGTGAATTAAAATAAAAAACCCAACAACCAAACCTGCTCCCTAAACCTTTAGGTTTGGAGGTATTACTTCTTATACAGGGCTACCAGGAGCCAATGTCTGAAATCAACAAAATGCACAGGCAATGGGAGATGTATGTCCAGAAGAAAATGAAAAACATACCAACTAGGATATTTAAAAAAAAATGTAGACTTTTTTTCTTGCCACAGCAGTGTTTTGAAGCTCAGCTGGACAGCACACTTCTTTCCTTAGGCCTGACAAAACTTGAGTGATTTTGGGAAATTCAGTTCAAGTTTCTTAACGTAAAGGAAGACAGGTTCTTATCCTAACCATTTTGAACAAAATAGAGTAGCTAGAAAGCCCCAATCCTAAAAAAACCCTGTTTTGTAGACAGATGGAATCTCTTTCCTTATAGATTCAGAAATTCTGATAAACTTGAACCCTGGTACTGTGACCACCCATGCCAGATGTAACAGGGAGGGCCAGCTGTGTAGATATTCCTCTTGCAGGACATGAAACAATACTAATCTCCTTTAAAAATTCAACACAAAGTCAATACCCCCAAAATCTTCTGATTTAGGAATGACAGATCCATTCAAATTAGCAACTCTGAAAAGTTAAACATTCAAAAAAGGATTTTAATCTCTGGAAACACAGAACAAAATAAAGATGTACATATTTTTTTCATTTAAGACAGGTCAGAATGACAATTAAAAGATCAGTGTTATGCAAAATACCCTGAATACTGATGGTACATCTAACTGCTGAAGCTGACTTCTGCTTTACAAAGAAATCAAATATATTTTCCTGAACTCACATTACAAAATTATCTTTGGAAAATGGTATGTTCCCTGAGAGAAGACATGTAATTGCAAGTGAAAAACAGGTTTAAGAGAGCCAATCGCCATATACACAATAAAAATTTTTACTCACAGCACTTGACACCGGGAAATTAGAAAATAAATCAGTTTGGCATCATGGTTGAAATTTTGGCTTGAACTTGCATTTTCTGTGCCCCTGATCTTCACATATCATACGAAGATAACACCTTCTTTTGTCCATCTTATCCTGCTAATGACCTTTTCAAAACAGTGGCTATGTCACATACATCTGCAACACTTACAAGTGAGGTTCTACTCTCTGGATTATCTGTAGATGACATACCTGACAAATTAAGTAATAAAAACAAGAACCCATCCTGCTTGAAATACAATCTCAGAGAACTAAAACTTCCAGAACACTGCACACTATGAAGTATAAGAAATGAACTACAAATTCTTACTTCCAAAAAAGTCTTGTTTGTAATAGAGAAAAGCAATTTTTCTTGACTTCCCTTTTCACACCAACAATTATTTCTTGCCTAATGCTGAAAGCCCCAAGATTCCCATTTCCTTCTGTGAATTTTAAAATAGGCTCATTATTTGACTGAATAAAGTCAAAGCAATTGTTCACATCAGGAGAACTACTTGCACATGTTTTAATCCACTGTGCCAGGACCTTAATTTACCCTGCCATTTCACACCTGTGTTCATATAACCTGAACAAAGAACAACCGAATGGGCACAAATATCTTACAAGTCATCTTCCACTACTTTTAATTTCCTCAGAATTACTATATGACTTGTACTGTGTCTCTCTTTCTACATTTCTTTCAGAGACTTCAAAGAAGTAAAAAAAGAAAAGAAAAATATTGTCCAAGTTAAAATTTGAAGGTAGAAAAAATCAAGAAATTTCCTGCATTCCTTTTTATTTTTCAGCTAGCAACCCTAGAAAGGAGTTCAAGGGTCTAAGTATAATTCTACACACAATATCAACTTTCATTCTTTAAAATAACCAGCTCACAATAAAGTTTTGTTGAACTTCTGTTTTGCAGAATTACAGCATTTTCACACTGTATTAACCAATTAACCAATGTATCTGACTGGAGTTGGGGAATACAGGCTTCAATAAAACATGCTGTATTTTTGGTTGTAACCTAAAGGCAGCAAAAAGAATTAATTTGAAATTTTGTCATTGAATATATGATCATTTACTTATTTGAGAATAGGGTCAAATAATGTCAGGATCCTAGAATTCTTGGCTTTTTTACATTAATTATTATTTCCAAAGATAAACTATGTGGCATCAACAGTATTTGGAAAACACGAAGGAACACGAACATCACAAATTGTGATCTCCTCTGTCCCTCCATTTTTGGGGACTGATGACTGGGTAAACAAAAAGATCAGGCAGATCAACGCCTGGCTCTGCAACTGGTGCTACCAACATGGCTTTGGATTCACAGACCATAGCCTGATTTATAGGACACCGGGTCTGCTTGAGAATGATGGAAAAACCCTATCCTGAAAGGGGAAAAGGGTATTAGGCCAAGAGTTAGCAAAACTCATGGACAGGGCTTTAAACTAGAATCGAAGGGGGAAGGGGAGAATACCAGGCCCATTGGTAATGAGCCTGGGGGTAAAGTACCATGGATGGGGGTGAAATCGGGTGCCCAGCTTAAGTGCATCTACACTAATGCACGTAGCATGGGCAACAAACAGGATNATGGCTATAAGCTCTTCAGGAGGGATAGGCAAGGAAGGAGAGGTGGGGGTGTGGCTCTGTACGTTAGGGAGTGTTTTGATTGTATGGAAATAGATTGCAGCAATGATAAAGTTGAGTGTTTATGGGTAAAGATGAAGGGCAAGGCTAGCAAGGGAGATCTGGTGCTGGGAGTCTGCTACAGACCACCCAACCAGGATGAAGTAGACGAGGTATTCTATAAGCAGCTGGCTGAAGTCTCTCGATTGCCAGCCCTTGTTCTGGTTGGGGACTTCAACCTACCGGACATCTGCTGGAAATACAACACAGCAGGGAGCAGGCAGGCTAGGAGGTTCCTTGAGTGTATGAAAGATAACTTCCTGACACAACTGGTAGGTGAGCCAACCAGGGGAGGTGCCTCACTAGACCTACTGCTCACAAATAGAGAGGGACTAGTGGGAGATGTGGTGGTCGGAGGCCGTCTTGGGCTTAGCGACCATGAAATGGTCAAGTTTTCGATTATTAGAGAGGTAAGGAAGGGGGTTAGCAAAACCTCAACCTTGGACTTCCGGCGGGCGGACTTTAGCCTTTTCAGATCGCTGGTTGGAAAAGTCCCAGGGGAGGAAGCCCTGAAGGGCAAAGATGTTCAGGAAGGCTGGGTGTTTTTTAAGGAGGAAGTCTTAAAAGCCCAGGCGCAGGCCATCCCTATACGCTGTAAAGCGAGCCGTCGGAGGAAAAGGCCAGCCTGGCTGAGCAAAGAGATAGGGTTACAGCTTAGGGAAAAAAGGAGAGTTTATGGCCTTTGGAAAAAGGGGCAGGCCACGCAGGAGGATTACAAAAGTATAGCAAAGTTATGTAGGGAAAAGATTAGGAAGGCCAAAGCCCAACTAGAACTCAACCTGGCCTTGGATGTTAAAAACAATATAAAGAATTTCTATAAATATATTAATAGCAAAAAGAGGACTCGGGAGAACCTCCATCCTCTACTGGATAAGGGAGGTAACATAGTGACAAGGGATGAGGAGAAGGCTGAAGTCCTGAATGCCTTCTTTGCCTCAGTCTTTAGTAGTAGGATAGGGAGTTCCCTAAATATCCAGACCCCTGAACTAGCAGGCAGCGGCGGGGAGCAGAGTGAAGCCCCTGTAATTCAAAGGGAGGTGGTGAGGGACCTGCTCCAACACCTNGATGCAAACAAGTCTATGGGACCAGATGAGATCCACCCGAGGGTACTGAGGGAGCTGGCAGAAGTGCTTGCGGAGCCACTCTCCATCATTTACCAGCAGTCCTGGGAAACTGGGGAGGTCCCAGCCGACTGGCGTCTGGCAAATGTGACGCCCATCCACAAGAAGGGCCAGAAGGATGATCCGGAGAACTACAAGCCTGTCAGTCTGACCTCAGTGCCTGGGAAGATCATGGAACAGATCATCCTGGGTGCCATCATGCAACACATGAAGGACACCCATGCGATCTGGCCCAGCCAGCACGGGTTCACGAGGGGCAGGTCCTGCTTGACAAACCTGATCTCCTTCTATGACAAAGTGACCCGCTTGCTGGATGAAGGAAAGGCTGTGGATGTTGTTTACCTGGACTTCAGCAAAGCCTTCGATACAGTCTCCCACAGTATCCTCCTGGAGAAACTGGCTGCCCATGGCTTGGATTGGAATACCCTCTGCTGGGTTAAAAACTGGCTGGAGGGCCGGGCCCAGAGAGTGGTGGTGAATGGAGTTAAATCCAGCTGGTGCCCAGTCACGAGTGGTGTCCCACAGGGCTCGGCACTGGGACCCATTCTCTTTAACATCTTTATCAATGATCTGGACGAGGGGATCGAGTGCACCCTCAGTAAGTTCGCAGACGACACCAAGCTGGGTGGCAGTGTCGACCTGCTGGAGGGTAGAGAGGCTCTGCAGAGAGATCTCGACAGGCTGGATCGATGGGCTGAGANGGAGGGCCGGGCCCAGAGAGTGGTGGTGAATGGAGTCAAATCCAGTTGGCGGCCGGTCACGAGTGGTGTCCCACAGGGCTCGGTACTGGGGCCAATTCTCTTTAACATCTTTATCAATGATCTGGATGAGGGGATCGAGTGCACCCTCAGTAAGTTCGCAGACGACACCAAGCTGGGTGGCAGTGTCGATCTGCTGGAGGGTAGAGAGGCTCTGCAGAGAGATCTCGACAGGCTGGATTGATGGGCTGAGACCAACGGGATGAGGTTCAACAAGGCCAAGTGCCGGGTCCTGCACTTGGGTCCCACCAACCCCCTGCAGCGCTACAGGCTGGGGGCAGAGTGGCTGGAGCTGCCTGGCAGAAAAGGACCTGGGGGTGTTGGTCGACTGTCGGCTGAACATGAGCCAACAGTGTGCCCAGGTGGCCAAGAAGGCCAACAGCATCCTGGCCTGTATCAGGAACAGCGTGGTGAGTAGGGCCCGAGAGGTGATCATCCCCCGGTACTCGGCACTGGTGAGGCCCCACCTCGAGTACTGTGTCCAGTTTTGGGCTCCCTACCATAAAAAAGACATCGAGGTGCTGGAGCGGGTCCAGAGAAGGGCAACGAAGCTGGTGAGGGGTCTGGAGCACAAGTCTTATGAGGAGAGGCTGAGGGAGCTGGGGTTATTCAGCCTGGAGAAGAGGAGGCTGAGGGGAGACCTTATCGCTCTCTACAACTACCTGAAAGGAGGGTGTAGAGAGGTGGGGGTCGGTCTCTTCTCTCAAGTCACAGGCAACAGGACGAGAGGAAACGGCCTCAAGTTACGCCAGGGGAGGTTCAGGCTGGATATTAGGAAAAATTTTTTCACTGAAAGGGTTATCAGACATTGGAATGGGCTGCCCAGGGAGGTGGTTGAGGCACCATCCCTGGAGGTGTTCAAAAGACGGGTTGATGTAGTGCTGGGAGGTATGGTTTAGTGATGGTGATGCTCTTTGTTTGTTGTGTGGGTGTCTGTTTTTGTCAAAGTTAGATTGACGGTTGGACTAGATGATCTTTAAGGTCCCTTCCAACCTAGAAGATTCTGTGATTCTGTGAAATCTATCTAATGATGGCATTCTTGGTCTCCCTCTTGCTTTTTCTAAAGCTATCCCAATTAAAAAAAGAAAAGAAAAGTAGAAGTAGAAAAATAGCTGGAATGAAATAAAACAGTCTCCGTGGCTTAATTTTTTGCCTGTTGGCAATGGAGTAATTTTTTTTTTATTATTCTATAGGAACTTGGTTTTATTCAGGGGGACACATCCTGCAGAATAGAAAATCTCTTATAGAAGAGATGGAATTTGAAGTTTCTGATGTCGTGATGGAAAAGGAAGGAAGATAAAAGGACCTAAAGCCATAAAGCAGTGCTGTACATTGAAAGTATAGTTATTTTACAATGATAATACATGTCAAATACAAGCCAGGGAAATTAATTCCATAAGTTAGAAAGGTAATAATATTACTGTAAGAAGAATAATTACTTTCCTTAACTACATTTATCACATAGTAATTCAGTTCTCCCTTCTGGAATATGATGCAATGTCAAACTTTTGACTGATTTACTTAAAACCAGCCTTAAGAAAAGATTCACCCAGATATGAGGTTTCTTCTGGTTCTTTATTAAAAACGGAGGAGTTATCAAAATGCAAATACTATGACTAACTTAATGTTTAGATGTGCATTCCTGTACAGCTGCATTGCATAACTACATTGTGCAAAGACACTTGGAGAAAAATCATCATTAAGAGTTTTCTGATAACAGTGGTCAGATGCATAAACAATGCAAAAATCTGTGGGGAATATGAAATCCAATGCAATGAACTCTCTAAAGAAAAACCTTCCCTAGAAGAAGCTTCACTGAGATCAATTTTTATCAGCTGATTTTCTCTGTTTTCCAATGGCAAATTAAGATTTATTATCTCATTTGAACTGGCACTTGGAGTTCCTGCCTGGGTATGCATTATTCTAGATTCTGTACACAAATAAAAGAAGAAAAGGTGGATGTTGTCAAAGAACCTTTCCATATAAATACAAGATGAAAGAAAGCAGATCAATGCAATAAGCAGAGTGAGCATGATTTAACAGTAAAGCAAGGAGAGTTAATTAATCCATTTGTACAGAGCCAAGCACAATGGAGCTAGACCACATTACTTGCAACGTAAGTACTTAATAACAACAACAATAATGGCTAGGCCTTTAAAATTAACATATTAATTATCAGTCAGAGCTCATAAATTGCTTAGACAGCGAATGAAGAATGCCATTTTTTTATCCAAAGTATCAGAGGACCCATAAATCTTTAAGAAAAGGCCAGCTTCACATCAGTATGATGTTCCCTCATGCACATGCTTTCTGACAGTATGCCCTGAACTAGAATAGTGCTTCTCCTGATTTTGGTATCTATGAAAGAAACCTGATGGATCTTCCTTATTGGCTGCTCCAGGTCCATAAATTACTCTTGTTCCTCAATTTAGATGAGAATTTCAGTGAGGTGAGTGATATAGGCTGAAGCAACCAAGTACCTAAAACAAAAGATAGATGTCCAAACCCATGATTCACTGGCAATGAGCTGCAATTGGACCATGTAGACTTTGAAGTAATTCATTACATTTGTATCTCTTCTGTAGGGGAAGGATTTTCTTCAATGATTTGTATGACTTTGCTAAACCCAGATAGGTAGTAATTGAGCAGCAACTACTTCTTCAGAAGAAACAGAATAAAAATATTGAAAATATTGACTCACCCCAAAGGCAGTAAGCAGCACTTTGGTCTTTGACCTTTAAGCATCCTAGGGTAGTCAATAACCTGTGCCTGCCACTGATTTTGATTTGGGAGTAGTTTAACTTTGAACCAAGATTCAAGTAACCATGGCAACAGGAAGTCGGCCTCTCTATCCAAGGAGTGGGAATTCATAAATCAAGGTCCTTAATGCAAACGCTGTGTGCAGGTAGAAATTTGAGAGCATAAGTGGTTTGTGATGGATTACCTTTGAAAAAAATAAATGACTGATATGTTGAAGCACAGTTTCACACAGACTTTTTTTTATGAATAGAAGTCAACAGGTTACAGCTGCATGTTTTCATATGGCTCTTTATATAGGCCCTTCAGTTTAATTAGAACCAGATGTTGAATTTATGAGGTTGTTAGCATTATATACCATATGCACATCCATATATGTGTATGTGTATTGATACACATATGCACATTTCTTGCGCACAAACTACATTCATGAATAAATAATGTTAAGGCTCAAACTCAAGCACTATAGAATAGTGAAACATCAGTTTTGCTTATGCACAGTTCCATAGTGCTGTGATCCCATAGGCGTAATTACCAGGTCAAATATCCCAGTTATTCCATGGGACACTGCTTTATTCAATGTATAATGCTCACCTAACAAACAGCTATTTGGTAGTTGGATTTTCCTCTCACTATTCTTTGTGACATCATGTCTCATTTATTCCACATTTCTAAGTCTTGGTATGAATAGATCACATAATCACAGAATGATATGGGGTTGGAAGGGGCCTCTGCAGATCATCTAGTCCAATCCCCTGCCAGAGCAGGTCCACCCAGAGCAGGGTGGACAGGAACTTGTCCAGGCGGGTTTTGAATGTCTCCAGAGAAGGAGACTCCACCACCTCCCTGGGCAGCTTATTCCAGTGCTCTGCCACCCTCAAACTAAAGAAGTTCCTCCTCATGTTTAGGTGGAACTTCCTATATTCAAGTTTGTGCCCATTTCCTCTTGTCCTATCCCTGGGCACCACTGAAAAAAGACTGGCCCCATGCTCTTGACACCTTCCCTTTAAGTATTTATATGTGTTGATCAGATCCCCCCTCAGCCTTCTCTTCTCCAGACTAAAAGGACCCAAGTCCCTTGACAGGATGCACCCAAAAGTGCTGAGGGAGTTGGCTGATGCCGTTATGAGGCTACTCTTGATTATTTCTGAAAGGTCGTGGAGACTTGGAGAGGATCATGAGGAGTAGAAGAGAGCAAATGTCAGTCCAATAAGGGCAAGAAGAACCAGGGAGCAATAGACTGGTCAGCCTCATCTTAATCCCTGGGAGAGTGACGGAGCAAATAATCTTGGAAAGCATTTCTAAACATACAAAGGACAAGAAGGTGATCAGGTATACTCAGCATACATTTATGAAGGGAAAATTATGCTTGATCAACCTGATCTTGCTTATCTCAACTTCAGCAAGACTTTTAACACTTATCTCCTATAACCTCCTTATAGACAAACTGATGAAACACAGACCAGATAAATGCATGCTGAGATGGACTGAAAACTGGGCTGATTGCTGGGCTCAAAGGGTTGTGATCGGTGGCACAAAGTCCAGCTAGAGACCAGTCGCTAGTGATGCATACTGGGGCAAAAACTATTACAAAATCACAGAATATTCATGGTTGGAAGGGACCTTTGAGATCATCGAGTCCAACCACAAAAAAACCCCCAAAAAAGTACCAAACCAAAACCACACACCCACACCACATCTACCCACAGACAGACAGACAAAACCCAACAATCTCGGGCACTAGAGCATGCCCTGAAGAGCCATGTCTACATGTTTCTTAAATATCTCCAGGGATGGCGACTCCACCACCTCCCTGGGCAGGCTGTTCCAGTGCCTGACCACCCTCTCAGTAAAGTAATTCTTCCTAATATCTAATCTAAACCTCCCCTGCCACAACTTCAGACCATTTCCTCTGGTCCTGTCATTATTCCCTTGGGAGAAGAGGCCAACCCCCACCTCTCTACAACCTCCTTTCAGGTAGTTGTAGAGGGCAATGAGGTCTCCCCTCAGCCTCCTCTTCTCCAAACTAAACATGCCCAGTTCCCTCAGCCTCTCCTCATATGACTTGTTCTCCAGACCCCTCACCAGCTTGGTGGCTCTCCTCTGGACATGCTCCAGCAGCTCAATGTCCTTCCTGTAGTGAGGGGCCCAGAACTGAACACAGCACTCAAAGTGAGGCCTCACCAATGCCGAGTACAGAGGCACCATCACTTCCCTACTCCTGCTGGCCACGCTATTCCTGATACAGGCCAGGATGCTGTTGGCCTTCTTGGCCACCTGGGCACACTGCTGGCTCATGTTCAGCCGGCTGTCCACCAACACCCCCAGGTCTTTTTCTGCTGGGCAGCTTTCCAGCCACTCTTCCCCGAGCCTGTAGTGTTGCCTGGGGTTGTTGTGACCAAAATGCAGGACCTGGCACTTGGCCTTATTGAACCTCATCCCATTGGCCTTGGCCCATTGATCCAACCTGTCCAGATCCATGTTAACATTTTACATGTTAATTAAAGAACTGGGAGATGGGATAGAGGGCACCTTTGATAAATTTGGAGAAGATACACAACTGGGAGCAGTGGTTGGTATGCCAGAGTGTCATGCTGTCATCCAGAGGGTCCTTGACAGGCTGGAGAAATGGGTTGACAGGAATCTCATGAAGTTCAACAAGGACAAGTGCAAAGTCCTGCACCTGGGGAGGAATAACTCCATGCACCAGTACCTATTGGGGGCTGACCAGCTGGAAAGCAGCTTGACAGAAAAGGCCCTGGGGGTCCCAGTGGACACCAAGTTGACCATGATCCAGCAATATGCCCTTGCAGCAAAGAAGACCAACAGCTTTCTGGGCTGCATTAGGAGAAGCGTTGCCAGCAGATCAAGGGAGGTGATCTTTCCCATTTATTCAGCACTGGTGAGGCCACACCTGGAGTACTGTGTCTGGTTCTGGGCTCCTCAGTACAACAGAGACATGGACATATGGGGGAGAGTCCAACAAAAGGCCACAAAGATGACTGAGGGTCTGGAGCATCTTTCCTATGAGGAAAGGCTGAGACAGCTGGGACTGTTCAGCCTGGAGAAGAGAACGCTTAGGGGGATCTTATCTGTATGTACAAATGTCTGATGGGGACAGTAAAGAAGATGGAGCTAGATTCTTCTCAGTGATGCCCAGTGACAGGACAAGAGGCAGTGGGCACAAAATGAAACACAGAAGGTAATGTCTGAACATCACAAAACAAATTTTTATTGTAAAGATGACTGAGCACTTGAACAGGTCACTCAGAGAGGTTGTGGAGTCTCCCTCTTTGGAGATATTCAAAATCTGTCCAGGGCAACGTGCTCTAGCTGACCCTGCTTAAGCAGGGTGGGGTGGACAAAGTAATCTCAAGAGGAACATTCCAATCTCAGCTGCTGTGTGATTTTTGAATCTTCATGTAATTTAATTCATGAGAACAGAGCTACTTGATTTTTACAAAGCAACAACTGCTAGGAGTTTTCAAAAACGGGCAAAAAACCTCCCAGTCTTATTGTAAAAAGTCACTGAGGCATTTTTGCTGCCTTTCTGCTTGGTAAACTCATATACTTATAGATGCAATATGTATACACACACATAAACTCACAGAAATATTACATATAAATGAGTGGATACACATTCAGGTGTATTAGGCAATTATCTAATATGTAACACTTCAATCCCAGAAGTTTAAATTTGACACATTTGCAAGCAAACAAAATGGGTTCAAATCATAAGAGAATTTGAGAAACATTGTTAAGGGAGGAATCTACCAGCCTTGAGTGCATAAGTTTTGTTTCTCTGGAATATTTGACCTCTTTGCTATATTCCTGCCACTCATCTCTTCTGCATTGTAATCCCTAGGTAGAAAAATGTATGACAAATTGCTCTTTTATTTTAAACTTCCACCTCTTTAATGAGTTGTAAGGTAAATTTTAATTAGGAAGGGGATTCTAAAAAATAAGTGTAATGTACTTTAGGCAGGGAATTACATACTGAGACTGTTTCTGATGCCTGCTCCTTACTCAGATGAAACACCCGAGTCAAGTCATTATAGAGGAGAAGTATGTGAGTGTGGAGAATACACTATCCAGAGAATGACAAATAGACAATCCAAATAAATACAGATATGAAGCATGTCTGTCTTTATATTGTTTTGCTTTGAGAATAAAAAGTAGTAATGTGGAATTATTATGTTGGTCTACCATTGTTTATAGAGATCAGCGATGGTACATCCTGAAGCAATATTATCAACAAAAAAAAAATAAAATCATGATCCTTGCTAGTATCAAGACCATATTACAGGCACATACACAGGAAAATATGGAAATATATTGGGGTAGCAAGGACAGCAACTGACTACTCTTTTTCAGATATTCCCCAGGCAGGTTGCTTTATCAATTTTCATCCAAATTTTGTTTCCTTCCCTAGGAATTGCAGGTCCCCACTTAAAAGCAGACCAGACTTCACGTCATAGTAAAATGGAAAGTTCTGCCTGTAACATGATGACCAGAAGGAAAACAGAAGCTGCTGACAGTGTTGCAATGCCGACTCCAATATTATCTCTCCTACCTTCATCAGCAGCAACATCTGAAGCAGGTGATGTTGTTTCCCTCCAGCCCCTATATTTCTTCCCCATCTTCTTCCTTCTGACACTGCACTGAACAATATGTGCTTGTGTTGCTCTTCCTGATTGGAGAATTAGCTGCAAATGTGCATATCTAATATAATAATCAGACTGTAATTTTTCTAACACTCTCTTACCATGATCATCTCTTGGCCTATCAAATCTATTCACATACCATCACTTGTGCAATAAGGAGGACACAAGTTGCACCAGCCCGTATGGTCTAGCAGGGGACTCTGAAGCAAGACTCTTGGGTTCCTTTCTCAGCCCTGTTGTTCATTTATTTGAATATTCCCATCCCTGTAGCACGAACATGCTGAAGACACAATGAATAGCTAAGGAGCAGCTGAGATTTATTTCGGCATACTTCAGTGATTTTAGCATATTCTGTCTTGCAAATGCAAAATTGTCCGGAGCAATGAACAGTAATTTAAAATATATCAGAATAAATAAGTCAGAATAGCATGTTTTTTCAATCAACTTATATTATGTGTTTCTATTTTGAATCAGATCAGAAAGGTGATAGCTTTCTACAGTCAGAAATTGAGCCAAGTCATTCAGGCATCATCATGCCTTTTCTTGGGCATGGATAGAGAAGTTAATCTTGTACTGTGTCTTAATTTCCAGTGAATGGGGAACCCATAGGACATAATCCTACATGTAGCCATTAGGATTTTCATAGTCTTGCCAAACCTTTGATTCCACATTCACAAAAAATTTATTTGTATCACTGAGTTATCGAATGATTACATATTTAATTATGCAATTGAAAGTGTTGTTTCAGTGCACTCCTTTTGATTTTCCTCTCAGTTCCTGAATAAATAGTGAAAACAAGGGATCTGTGCTGTAAAGTAGCCTCTATAAAGCTAAATTTTTATATTAAAAAAATCAAGATTCTCTGTTTAGCCTTTAACACTTCCCTATATATAAACTAAGGACAGATTTTTAATGCAGCAGAGAATGAAAGCACACAAATATTTTATGATCAGTTTCAAGATGAAAGTGTATGCTTGACTGCATGGTTCAGTCTTTCCATTCTCACAAGTCTAATTAAATTGTTAGTTTATCTGTAGCTGAGATGTTGAAACAATTTAGTGAAAACTGAAAGAAACTCTGTTAATGGGAAAACAGGACAGTGCTATGAGTTTTCTGTAATTAATAGGGAGCTCTTTGAAAATTCCTCCACTCAAACCAAGTCGACAAACTGAGCTCAGCTTGTTGAGCTAACAGTCTTCTCTGTGCCATGTTCTTGCAAGTGGCCTCAGGCAACTCAGAAGGGATGGAGAATGACAGGCAGAAAGAAGGTGCTGCAGACATAACAAAGCCATCCAGAATAACGATAGGGAAGTGATGGAGAACTTCCAAAGGGTCTAACTTACCTGGGTTCACCTTCTCATTCAACATTGCTGTGCTGGAGTGGGTCCTACAGCCTGCTTTAAGCTGCCCTTGGAAATGTATATTTTTGGTAGAGATTTCTCTCTTTGCCTCAGAAGCTATTTCCAGCACCATATCAATCCTCTATGACTTCCCGGCACGGCCTGTGGCCATTTCAATTTGTCTCTGTCTTTGAGAAGGAGCCTCACTACATCTGTGTACCCCAGGGAGGGGAGAAACACTGGGCCTCCATGTACCTTGTTTTAAATGTGCAACATTGTTTTTTAAGACTAACGCTGGTTCTTGCTTGTTTGGGGCAACTAGGTGAGGTTGTTTGGAGAGTGGGAAAAGGAAGGAGGAAAAGTACAAAAGCCTGCACTGCATCAAGTATTTCTAGTTTCTCTTCACTTTGGGCTGGATTGTGCCATACAGCTTCAGGTCTTCACAGAGACAGTGGCTGGTCCTGAAGCCTGGGGTGCTGTAGGGACATAACTGTGCCCAGGCAGCAAAGTGTGTCCCCCCCCCCGCATACCCAGCCAGCACCTGGAGGTTTCCATCATGTTGTATCATCTCTGTAGGAGCATATTCCCTTTTTCATATACCTGCGTGCAGACACAGTGTTATTATTTCCCACCTCCTCTTCAACCCCTTTTAGATTAATCCCACCAGATAGAGTAAGAAAAAAGTCTTCCTCCCAAAGCAAGATTTCCATGTGCAAGCAGCACAGTATGGGCAGGAAGAGAACAACAAAGCCTAAAAACAATGCAGGCAAACTTGGGTCCAGGGTTGGGCAGGGTCTGTCTGGATAAAATGGAAAAGATTAGTACTTAGCTTTGGTTTTCAGCAGAGCAGTATATCACATGGCAATATAGCAAAATATTTTATATCCAAGATTGCTCACCAAGAGCTTCCAGATGAGTTGATAACACCTAATGGCTCTCACTTCAATAGTGGTTTATTTTGGCAGAGCTCCCTGGTATTTTGTCATATGCACACCTCATCAAATCTTCCCCCTGCAGGCCCCTCAGACTCTTTTCTGCATAGTCCCCATACTCCAAATGTAGAATCAGATACCCCTGACTATCAATAGTCAAAATAATACTGGGTTTCCTACTATCTCCTTTTAAAAGTTTGACTTGAAAGTATACTATTTATTCAGCACATGCATTCTGACTATTGGCAGATTATGTAACACATACTTTCTAGAGCTTGCAAGTTCAGAGGCTTGCTAGAAAGATAAGCAAAAGCATTATTAGTAGCTTCTAACAAGTTTCCTTAGAAAGTCATAAACACCCCAAAGCATTTATGAAAGAAAAATTAGTGCAGTAAGCCAGTATAGAACAGGATAGAAGTTTTTTTTCTAAATGAGAAAATGAGATTCAGTCCAAAAGGAAACGGACTGTCAGATTGCAAAGTTTTAGGAGGGCAAAAAAGTATCTAAACAACATGAAGGAAGACAATGAGAATGGTGTTCAGCTTATAGATTTACATGTAAGCATAGTTATCTACCCATAAATATCTGCATGTCAGTTAATTTTGGAGAACTAGGCAGTTTGGCAGAAAGCAGATGCCTACCTTTGCTCCACTCAGGCGCTGTCTACTCACCATCAGGCTCCACTCAGGATACTCAGCCAGGGTGACCTGAACCTCTTGGGTGGTTAAGACACCCATTGGATTTGGCAGGGTAGACAGGAGACTTTCACCTTCCTTATCCAATATCAGGGTGTCAGAAGGATGTCCATGGTCACCTTAAAATGCATCAAGTTCCCATTTTAAAAACAGAAGTCATCCTCCACCGACTATACAGACCAGATCTCCTCTGACTGCAGTGGGATAGAAATACTAAACTGCAGAAACAACCAACTGCAGATAAATATGAGTAAAGACATAAAAACTTTGCAGATATTTGGCTAATGCTTTGTGTCAAATTTGTTTCCTGTCCTTTGGCTTACTTTCTTTCCAATGAAAAGTTGAGAGCAATGCCAAATCTCCTGATTTCACCATGAACCTTGCAATTTTTCCTGTATTTTTGCTAAAATTCCCATCCTCAAGGTTTCCATCATGAAGTGAAAAATTTCAGCTTTACTTTCTGGAAAAAAATTACATATTAAATATGGGAATTTTTTTTTAAAAAGTCTTGAAAATGTGCCCTAACGATAGCAATAAAAGGCAAAAAGTGGACAGTGAATACGAAGAGTGTGCAAGATGTTTGTTAAATCTTCTGACCTGAAGATACTCTCAGGATCTGAGAGGGTCTCAAAGGAGTTGAATGCTTGTGACTGGAAGTATGTCAGTCACCAGTGAGGCCAGATGAGAATAATCATTTTGTGTGACAGGGATCTAACCTTATTTTGGTCAGATGGCTGAGAAATAGCTCGTTACCACTTGCCCTTCCATCCACACTTTTTAGGGGTGACCTACTTGAGAGGAATTTTGTGCAACTGATTAGCTTCTCCTGAGCAACTTGGATATTTAATTTCCTTTTTCTTTTTTTTTTTTTTTTGGTAGCAAAATGACTGTATTCCTCTTTTCTTTTGTCCTCTGAATCACAAACTGCAAGTGGGTTTTATTTTTCTTTTTAGTGTGAGGAGTGGGTTACATATGGAAAATGTATTTTGTTTTGTAATTAATGAAAAACAGACTTTGGGAAGTTGGCCATCCAGGCCTTTATTTATAACAGAGCATACATCTGTGTTTTGTTTATGACTCACTCCTACTTCTTGCATTGTAACTTGGGTTTGTTTACACAAGCTCTTTGCTGAATCCAAGCAACATGGTAGTATAAGAGCCAATAATTCATGTTCTCCATGAGGGGAGGACAGTGAGTGAGGTTTGTATGCTGAATCTGTCATAGCCCACAGTGAGC
The DNA here is from genome assembly GCA_003697955.1 of Calidris pygmaea. Lineage (NCBI taxonomy): Eukaryota > Metazoa > Chordata > Aves > Charadriiformes > Scolopacidae > Calidris > Calidris pygmaea. Next base: position 14,816 of record QJSC01029149.1, on the reverse strand, counting down.
AAGAGGAGATTCTACCACTCGATGGCTCCTGGTTATCTACAGAAAATGCTACAATAGCAACTTTATTTAAACTGCTGCGAGAAGATTAGCCTGTTAGCCATGGAAAGAGTGATAACCCCTAAATGAACCTTTCTCGAAATCTTGGCTGCTCTGGAAACTTCAAGGATTTCAAACCCAAATGACCGCTTGACAGTTAGGTGTAAATTAAGTGTGCAAGTAGATGTGGGCTGAGGTTAATTTAGGGGGATGTTTTATTCTTTACTGAAAAGAAATTCTGAACTCCATCATTTCTTTTCCAGCAGCGCAGAACAGATATGTCAGGAGTTAAAGGGAGCACCAGTTATTGCAACAGCAGATTTAATACATTCTGTTTCTCTCACAAAGGGGTAGCTACTTATAATCCATGTGCAAATCCTGAACTCTGAACAGATGCCACATTCAGTAAAGGACAATGAAACAATTTAAGAAAAACAAGCAAGGTCTTATGTCCTAAGCAAAGGACCAGGAGCCAAGAAATGCTGATTACTCTTCCCAGCTCTGACAATGACTGACAACATGACCTTGGCAAGAGACTTAACTACTTTGGACTTCATTCAGATCTAAAGTAAGTGATCTGAACCAGGAGTAAGCTTACTTCAGGGGCCATTAAAGTCAATTATAAGACTAAGTAGCTTCAGCTAGTATCTGCAGAGATAACCCTGCAGGCAGGGTTAATGAATTTCCCACAGGTAAAGTGACCCACACAGCTTGTAGTTTCAGTAATAAACACTTTTGTACTAACTGGCATCCATGGCAAGAATTAAAGGCCAGAGTGAAGACATCAGGAGTATGTGTTTGGGGTATAGAAAGTTTAATAATTATCGTGGGCCAATATGACAGCTATGCTAAGCAGTCCTTCCTTCCCTCCCACAGAGAATGAAGCAAACTCATGGTAAAACATTGCTGTAGAAAAGCGTTGTTGCTTTAGAAGAGGAGACAGCTGTAGATATATCTCTTGAGGACTGCTTAATAGTTGAAGTTCTATTTTAATCTAGGACAGTAAAAAAGGAGGTAACAGCAATTCTTCTGGGACTGTAAAAAATAATCTTTTAACTTTCACTTGCTTTTCTATGCAGAGTCCTTTCCCACAGCCATCGCTTCTTCAATATTCATATTCAGCCTACTGAGATTGAAAGCATCTAGTCTTCATGACACTGAAAGTGGGCAAAGGAGGGATTCTGTTCACTGTTGTTTGACCCACCCCTGTTTCTGTTCTTTTCTCCCAATAGAGAGCCCACCACTGAAAAAAAGGTTCAAGCGCTGTGAAATCGAAGCAATCCAGTGCGAAGTGCGCAAGATGTGCAACTACACCAAGATCCTGTCCACGAAGAAGAACCTGGATCATGTCAACAAGATCTTGAAAGCCAAGAGGCTGCAGAGACAATCAAAGACAGGAAATAACTTTGTCAAGAAGCGAAGGGGGCGTCCTCGGAAGCAACCCCTCTCCTTCGATGAAGACTCCAGAGACCAAATGCCCGTTCTGGAAAAATGCATTGATCTTCCCTGCAAAAGAGGTCAGAGACTGACGCCCAACCCTTTGATATTGGAGCAAGCAGCCACTCAAGATACAATCATGGCCACCATCGAGGCTGTCATACACATGGCTCGAGAGACACCACCTCCACCACCTCCTCTCCCTCTTTCCCCTCCGCCCCCTCTTTCCCCTCCGCCCCCTCTCCCTTTGCCCCGGACTCCTTGGGTTGGGAAAAGGAAAAGAAAGTCCCCACAAGAAGAAGAGGAGGACATGAAAGTGAAGCGGCACCGGAAAGGCAGAGGGAGTGAAAGTGAAGGCCTTCCCTAAGGCCTGTCGGATGTTGGGTGCTGGTGGCAGGGGACACCAGGACTGGGGGACTGCCAGCCCCTGCAGCAGCACCAGAGTCACTCGTCCCTTTGGTGGCCAGAACCCATCACAGAGAGCTGTACCAGCCGGGGTTCACATCTTCCTCTTCATCACTTTGGCCCCAGCCCCTCCAGGAAAGAGGGGGAAAGGGTGCAGGAAAGATGAGGGATAAGGGAGCTGGGGTGTGTGTCAAAGTTGGGGAGAGCATCTACTTTGCAGAATTTCCAAAACTAGTCAGCATCTCAGCATTGCTGTTCTCATACCCTACATGAAGGCAGGAGGTCATCCTCACAGCAAGCTGAATGGTGTCACTCGGGCTGCATGCTTGACTCCGATTCTGTTTGGTGGGCCAGGTGAAACTAAGAGGAACCATAATAACTGTTACAAATAACTGTAAAAAAGAAAAAAGGGGGAAAAAAAGCCAACTAACAAAAAGCAGTGTAATTTTCTGAACTGTGATCTTGGTTATAATCTGTTTGAAATATTTTTTTTCCAGTTTTATATACCTACCAGGATTTGGGGAAGCATAACCCAAAATCCTGATAGAACTATATATTTATTTCTCATTTACTTGCCTAGTTACAACTAGCTTCAATATAGGCAATAGAAAAGTAGAGCCTTACACACGCACACGCTCATTCCGACTGCTATCCGAAGGAATGATGGAATATCACAGCATTTAAAATAAGGTGTACATGGATATTCAGTTACGATAGCATATTTCTATGAAGCAACTTGGCATTTTCAATGGCATGTGAAAAAGGGGTCATCCATCAACCAAGCTGTTTTGATGCTCGGTACATATGAGTAGAGAACAGCAAGATGCTTCTGGGGAATAGAGTTATAGAAATCATGGACAAAGTCACAAAAGCAAAAAAGTATATAAAAAAGATAAAAGAAAAAAATAGGTCAGAAAAAATAGATGGAAAAGACAGGGCCCAAACCTATCAGTTATTACCACCTGCAATTCCAGTGAAATTGATGGGAAACTCAGGATCTGAATTATTTGCATAGGGTAGCAATGCCTTGATATGTTCATTTAAAGAAAAGATTGCAGATTGTTGTGGGTTTTTTTTATAAAAAAAATAGATAACAAAACTCTATGGAAAATAGGTTCTTTCTTGGCAATTATTTCTTAAAAAAAGAAAAGAATAAGTGTTCTTATCTGAAAATAAAAATAAAAATGTTCAAAGGGTATCACCACTGCAATTGTATTAATGACACTTTGGACATGTTCTCCAAGTTGTGGTTGCCTTAATAAACTAAAAAACCCAATTTTTTATTGTACATAATGTAATTATAAAGCTCTCAGTCTGCATGGATGCAAACTGTGTGTGACAAATCATCTCTTTTAAAGGTCAGTTCAAATTGTACATTTCTCATTCGAGTTGTACATTAGCCATTGATTTAACAACAGATAAAACACTCAAGCTCCATTTCCACAGCCTGTTTAGATGTTTAACTAAACAAAGACTGAACATGAAGCTGTTCCATTGCAGTAACAATCCTTTTTTTAAAAAAAAATGTCAGTTGTTGAAATCTGAAGTAGGTACTTTCAAATTTATTTCATTTCTTTTTAAAGTCCTTCAATACACTCAACACCTGGCATGGCAAGATGGATATTAAAATGGGAGGGGGGAGAGAAAATTCCAGCAAGGGAGTGGGGATTGGAATTGTTTAATTATTCACAAACACTATGATGTTAAAGGGACACTGTAAACATACAGCTCATTATTTTTAGAGACTGAGTTGTCTTTTGTGATAGCACCTTCGCTTATTAAAACTGAATGCATTTGGGGTTTAGATTGTGGTTGGGCTGGAAGAGGGGATTTATTATTTTTTTTAAAGGCTGGAACAAATCTTGAGATCCTATCTCCTTAAAACTGATAAGAGGGATCACAAAGTTTTGTTTCCAATTTATTTTGCATCATTCATCATACTCATTTGTGCTTTTTATTTTCCAATTAATGCAGCTTAGGAATAAACTCGCTGGTTGCTCATTCTGTTACAGTGAATTTTGCTTTTCAGTTCTCTTGATTTAGCACAGTGTTATTGACGGAAGGTGTAGGCCCACAGAAAAAAATGCTTAAGCCTCCTTGAGCTCCTCCCTGCTTCCTTAAAAAGCATTGGACTGAGGTTTAATTGATTCAGAAATCTTTTTTTCTCCATCTCTCCTTTGGGCCTGAAAGTAGGTGACAGTATTGCTTAAAATGCAAGAAAAACTCTAAGTTTGGTATTCCAGGTAGCCTTTAAGCTGAAACTAAGCCAGACAACAGCTTATCCTGTTTTCTCTCCAGTAAAAAATGCTCTTATCCTTCCAAAAAGTACAATCCAAAATGCTGCTAGAGGCACAGTGCTTAAGGAGAGCATCCACTCAGAGGGTACAACCCCATATACCCTTCACTGAGCAAAAAAAATTAAGAGGTTCTTTTGGTCCTAGAGAAACTAAGGGTAGCATTCAAGACTTGGTATCTACAAGCTGTCATCATAGGATAGGTTCTATCCAGACACCCAAGGTTTGTTTTTCGAGGCAAGAAAGTGCTAGTAGAGCACAGTGCTGCAATACATCCTTGGCTGTTTGTCCAAACAACAACCTGGTGCAGCCAGTCCTGGCTGGCAGAAAGATTAGCTTATTAATTTGTATGAAAGCAGGCTGAAAATACTGTTAGATGGCACTCAGAATTTGTGTTCTGCATGTCGCATAGTCTATAAATATGATAAGCAATTTGCTGACAGAATAATATTATAAGGTGATGTACTACATGCAGATCATAAAGGATTTTAAGACTAAAATCCCACTCCTGCAATTTATTACCCAACAATATTCCAGTAATGAGCTTTTTCATTTATTTTTTCCCCTACCACTAGGAAGATTAACTGAGGAACTCTCTAAATTCTCTCCACACATTACCAAGAACTGTATAAAACTGCTGTGAAAGCCCTTTTGCTTATTAAGACTAAAAAGACCCTTCAAACACTTCCTCTGTGTCACAGATTAATACACATCTTAGCATGCTTCAATAAAAACACAAAAGAAAATCACATGGCTGTGAGCCATATGAAATGAGGCCACAGGTTTGCACCTTCTCCATGGGTCCTGTATTCCTCGACCCAGCATAAAACCAGGAATGGCGACAAGGGTGTCAGCCGAGCAGAAAAAAAAACAACCAACCACTTGTGTCTCAAAGAGCTTCATAATGCAAATTTCTTGAGCCCTTCAACATTAAATTTTCTGTGTAGCACCTTGCATGTTTTTGGGTGACCGTCAAAAAAAACAAAAGAAGAAAGAAAAAAAAGTAAGTGATACTAAACATCAGCTACTAGGGTATCCTACAGCACGGCCCATGACTCTCCAGTTGACAGCAATGCTTTGAACCATTTGTGTAGAATATTCTGTTTGTGTTGTTACTTTTTGGGGTAATGTCTGGTGCAATGAGGTGCTGGTTTGTCACTGGAGCTTCTGAGCGCTACAGCAATACAACGAATAAACAGGAATCACTGTTCCGTACACAAAGATTTCCCCAACTCTTATTTTCACAGGCCTTGATTCAGGACTGCACTTAAGCACATTTAAGTACTATCCTGAAGAGCAAAAAGAACAACAAAAAAAGACAGGAAAAAATAAAACCAACACAGGACAGTTTTCTGAATTGAAGAAACATAATGCTCTTGCAATGCCTCTTCCTTCCATATCATCCAAAAACTGGGATACAGCAGTTCTGAGATAATTAGAAGCACATTTCAACAAAGGACACATATTTGAGATTTCTTTAAGATGCCTGCCTAGGTTGTATAAAACACTACATAGAAAAAAAAGGAAAAACATGAAAAGAGCTGCCAATTGGACAACATGGAGAACCAATTCAATCCCATGTTGGTTTGTTTTAATTTTCTTTTTCTTTATTTTTTAAGCTATTTCTTAAATAATAAATGCAAATGAAATGTTAAATATGTATATACTGTATTTCAAAAAAAAATTTAAAAAATCAAACAAATGGGGCACAAGATTGTTCTATAAGTCATGCTGGCTAATTTTTAGTTTGTATTCATAAGTGGTTTTTAAAAGCCTTTTTTAAAGTGTAATTTGCATGTTCTACTCTGATTGTATGTAAACATATTTTAGAGAAAAAAATGTATTTGTATTTTATTGAATATAGAGGCAAGAAAAAAACAACTTGTACATTGGTTGAAACATTCTTTTTGTAACAGTTTTTATTCATGAAGCATTTTTGTACATTTAAAAATGGATATGGACTTGATGTTCTTTGAGGCTTAGATACACCTGGCATGCTTTAATGTCATGCTCCTTCATGATCTTAGATGTTGTTTTTTAAACATTTTTTTCTAAAACAAAGCTCAGTCTTTTTGCTACCAAATCAGGTTAGCACAGTATAGAGCACTTAACTAAAAAAAAAAAAANTGTGAATTCTTTTGTCTTATTTTCCATCTGTTTCCCATCACTAAGGAGTTTAATAGCTTTTGGGATCCTAATACCATGCATTCACAAGCCCTCTTTATGGTAATGGAGAAAAACATGCTTTGGTTCTGTTCTTTTTTCTTTTTCTTTTTTTTTTTAATTTTTCCCAGAATATCCTTAAAAGTTAAAAATGGACTGTGCCATGGATCCCATGAAGAAAAGGGGGATTCACACTTTGAGGCTGTTGTGCATCACTAAATGAACAGAAACATCTCTAGTCCAAATTGTGTTCCCAGTGGGATTTCTACTCCTGAAGCAGATGAAGTGTCCCTCTCCAGATCCCTGCACAGAAGGGAGTCCCAGGGGCTGGGTTATGAACGAGAGGGTGATGGGAGCCAACCCTCTCCTCACCGAGCATCAGAGATGAAGGACTGTAGGCCAAGGGGTATTTTCCATTCTGTGAAATTGCATGCTGTGACCATTGGGGAGTTGTTTGTAGCATGGTTTTAAGTTTCTTTTTCAAGTTGCTGCTGAGAGTGGTCAGCTGCCATTATAGTCAGCCTCAACATCCACAATTTCCTCTGTGGCAGCATCAGATTTCCTCTTTTTCCTCCTCCACAGGGAGGATCCACAACCTTCCCCAAGGGCTCATCAACCTGTGCGTGGAAAGTAAATCCTGTTTCCTGAAGAAGGCAGTGATGCTGAGGCAGGATAGATAACTTATTGTTCTCTTGTGCTCTTCCCTTCTGAAGCTTTGTTGGATGGATTGGCTTGGTGGGACCAACTCATCCAACTACAAAGACAATCCCTCTTACTCTGCTGTTTTCCCAGCTATTGCTTTATGTTACTGGAGTAGAGCTGCACCAAAGATCTAAAATGTGATGGGGCTTTTTTCTTTCTCCTCTTTCTCTCTTTAATATATGCATAGCCCCAGATTTTGACAAAAGTTTGCAGAAGCGTGGACATTTTCACTCACTGTTTTTATCAGGCTCTGTGATGTATAAGCCACAGGTCTCCAACTCTAACCACATTTTTGTAAAAGGCCTGCCGTAAGACTCCCTTGGAAGCATCTGTGAAATGTCAAGTTTCATGCTTGCTGATGTAGAAGCTTAGGACTTATCCCCACTCCCACCAGCTCTTTTCTGAGATTTATCTCCCAACACCACTGAGCTCTGCTTTTGTGGTGTCACCTTGCAGGCACGATGGAGCAAGTCTGGGAGAGGAAGAGTTGGGGATGTTGGGTTTCTGTCATTTGGGGGCTGGGTGGGTGAGGGATTTCATAGAATCATAGAACAGTTAGAGTTGGAAGGGACCTTGAAGATCATCTAGTTCCAACACCCCTGCCATGGACAGGGACACCTCCCACTAGACCAGGGTGCTCAAAGCCCCATCCAACCTGGCATTGAACACTTCCAGGAATGGGGCATCCACAACTTCCCTGGGCAACCTGTTCCAGTGTCTCACCACCCTCACAGTAAAGAATTTCTTTCTAGTATCTAATCTAAATCTACCCTCTTTCAGTTTAAAACCATTATCCCTCGTCCTATCATTACACTCTCTAATAAAGAGTCCCTCCCCATCTCTCCTGTAGGTCCCCTTCAGGTACTGGAAGGCCATTATAAGGTCTCCCCGGAGCCTTCTCTTCTCCAGGCTGAACAACACCGACTCTCTCAGCCTGTCTTCAGAGGGGAGGTTCTCCATTCCTCTGATTATTTTCGTGGCCCTCCGCTGGGCCCATTCCAACAGGTCCATGTCCTTTCTGTGTTGAGGACTCCAAAGCTGGACACAGTACTCCAGGTGGGGTCTCACAAGAGCAGAGCAGAGCAGAGGGGTAGTATCACCTCCCGTGACCTGCTGGCCACACTTCTTTTGATGCAGCCCAGGATACGGTTGTCTTTCTGGGCTGCTAGTGCACACTGCCGGCTCATGTTGAGCTTCTCATCCATGAGCACTCCAAGTCCTCCTCAGGGCTGCTCTCCAGCCATTCTCCGCCCAGCCTGTATTTGTGCCTGGGATTGCTATGTCCCAGGTGCAGGACCTTATACTTGGCTTGGTTGAACTTCATGAGGTTTGTATGGACCCACCTCTCAAGCCTGTCCACGTCCCTCTGGATGGCATCCCTTCCCTCCAGCGTGTCAACCACACCACACAGCTTGGTGTCATCAGCAAACTTGCTGAGGGTGCACTCTGTCCCACTGTCCATGTCTCTGACAAAGATGTTGACCAGCACTGGTCCCAGTACGGACTCCTGAGGAACACCACTCGTCACTGGCTTCCACTTGGACATTGGGCCGTTGACCGCAACCCTTTGAGTGTGGCCATACAGTCAGTTCCTGATCGACTGAGTGGTCCATCCATCAAATCCATGCCTTTCCACTTTACAGACCAGGATGTCATGTGGGACAGTGTCAAATCTGTGAGTTTTTCATGCGTTTTTTCCTCTGATCTTTTTTTTTACCAGACTGTTGATACCATGTACAGTGTCAGAGCACCATAGTCCTCACCAGTCTCCTTCTGGACAGGGAGAAGTCTTTGATCAGCATCCCCATCTGCTTTCCCAGGGTGAAGTCAGGCTCTTGCTAGGATCTCTCTGTGACTGTTTCATCCCTGGTAATTGCTCCAGCACTGTCTGCTCCTATGGATTAAACCACCTCTGCAAAAAATCCTTGAAAGTCTTAGAAACAAAGTTTAGGAAATTCACAAGCTCTGGTAGGTTGTAACTTTTTTTTTAGATACTCTTTGTTTAATAAGATATTGTTCTCTTGTCTCATTTTGCATTAGTTCAGTGTTTTCCAAATTTGCTTAGAATACGTTCATTTTTAATCTCTGCCCTGAAATAATTGAAAATAATGAAAACAACAAGTGTGTCAGAAACAACTGTCATCATAAATAATGTTCTTTTCTGATTCTCCTCCTGTTTTTCTGAGCATCCTTTGCTCATAGAAGTAGTGAAGCTCTCTTCAGACCTTCTTTGGTCATCCTCCATAATATTGGAGTTTGAACTTAGGAGGGGATTTCACACTCTACCCTCAAGGTATGGATGAGGAGATGAGTACTGTCACAGAATCACAGAATGGTTTGCAGTTGGAAGGGACCTCTGAAGATCATCTAGACCAACCCCTCTGCCAGAGCAGGTCTACCTAGAGCAAGTTACACAGGAACGTGTCCAGGCAGGTCCCTTAGGTCAAACTATGAACTTAATTCACTTTGATAGTGGTGGTTGTTCATGTCCTCTGGGCTGACCATGGTGACCTTAACTCATCCTCAGCTGCCAGACAAGGCTCAACCTCAGCCTCACTCTCCCCCATGGTACCATTTGCAAGTTGTGTGAGCTCACAACAGCATTATTGCTATTCTGTAACACAAAGTGTGCACATAATTCTAGAACAATTCTACTGCTACTAACTAGAAAAATTTTCCAGTGACTTTGATCAGTGACAGGACCCTTCTCAAAGCCCTTCAGTACATACCATCTGGAAAGTTCTAGAAAGTGAAGGGAAGCATAGATGTCAACCAAAAAAATGTATGTTTGGCCTTCTATGGGCAATTAATGAACCACATCACTAGTGCACTAACATAGAGGTTTCAGAGCCAATAGAAAGTATAGAAATCACAGTGACGTGTGGCATATCAAACAATCTATGCATTTTTTACTGTGTGCTGCAGGAATAACTGGTGTGAAAACATCGCAGGAGTTGTAAGAAGGGGTTAACAGAATGTTAGTGCAATCATAAGTCATTTCATTATGACAATTAACTTTCTTCCACTGGTTCACATTCTCAGCTTATGCAGATCAACACTATCAGTTTCAAATGTGTTAAAGCAGTTTGTAGGAGTAAAATACCTGTTTTCATTTTCCTTATGGAAACTATTCATCTCAAAGTGGCTTTAGAGTGCCGCTAGTAATATGATGTAATGCAAACTACTGTTGTTTGTTGCCTGGAAGAAATGTCATATTGCTAATATAGACCTTTATTAAAAAATCAAATGTTTATAAAACTGCTTCAGCGACACTAATAGATCACTGTGGTTTTATAAGAGCTGTGATGGAAAGAAGAGGGGAAAAGAAGTGGAGAGACCTTGGGAAAAAGATTAGACATAGTTTTCTGTGGATCAGGAAGATATTTAAGTGTTAATATCTACTTTTTCTCAAGACTCTGTTCTGCTTCAAAAAAATTCTGAAAAAAATTCTCAAAGTCCCAGGTAACATGCAGTACATCAGCCCTGCATAAATTAAGCATATAGGAAGCTCAGTGTTTCTTCCGCAATGCTTGAAAGATATACAAGCTTGTGGGATGTATGGCATCTGTTTGCCTGGTGGGATTTATCCCCTTCTGGATCTCCCCCAGTCAGTGGTGCAAAGCATAGAATAGGAACCCTATCATCTCTCCGTCCTTTTCCAGGTGACCTGCTCCAGAAGAGGGGAAAAAATCGCAGGTATAATTGTTTGATTGGCTTTGAACATCTTTGAAAAGGCATGAAAAATTTCTTGCCTGTCTCCATCCTACACATGCTTATATCTGGTGGTTTTTAAACTCCCTCACAAATGTTATTGGCAAATAATGCTCCAATTGAATCAATAGAAGTTTTGTCATTGACTCAAAGGGAACAAATTTCCCTGCCACATCTCCCTGATTTAGCATGCCACAATGTGAACTCAAATAGCTCTTGGTGTCCTTTACTTGCCTTGCCCAATATTCTGTTTATATACTCAAAGAACAAGTATATCAAGCAGAAAATTAGTTAAAAAGAGTAAGCTGTGAAAGCCTCTGCAAAGTAAAGGCAAGGAAGAGAGCACATGAAGACCATCTGTGAGTGAGCATTTTTAGAGCGTGGCAAGAACACAATTAGAAAACGGATGAAAAGTGACCTCTGAAGGAAGCAAATGATGATGTGGCAGAGCTGTAGTGAAGATAATGACAAAGGAGGGCACTCCTTTGTTTTCTAGAAGACAGCAAAAAAATAATAAAGCAGCACACTTGAAGGGGAAGCAGAGTTCAGAAACACAAAAGGGCATTCATTGAAGGAAGGGAGAGGGAAAGGCTGGAAGTTATGAAGATTTAGGTCATGGAGAGAGTATGAAAATGGAACTTGCAACAGAAGATGGAAGAGGCAGCCTGCTTTCTTACTGGGACTTTATTGCTGCGTTCTAAGCTGGCACAGCACTCATCATTTATCCTCATTAAACAGCTACTATCAGGGCATAGTTAGTGACCATTAGTTCTCTTTAAACTGCAGATAAATAGACAGCAACTTCAAGTATTAAAACTTTCTTTGCTTGAATCACTGATGCTTACAGTTTCCCAAAATCCCGGTCAAGGATTAGCAAATGACAACAAAGGTCTGACGATAAAGGCAGCAGTTGTACAGACATCTGCTTACAAAGATGGGACTTCAAGGAGATACCCTCTCTGATATAAATGGACTTAGCTTCATTTACTTCAAAGATGTTATAATAATATTTAGGTGTTGTGGATCCTATAGCTTCTCATGGACAATTTATGCTGATTGAAAATCTACCCCAAGTATCTGAGGGTCAAATGTTTCCACCGGCTATGAGTCTCAACAACTTACTTTCTCATGGGGATGCAAGGTGCTCTGTGCCCAAGAACAAGCCATTGGGCAATCCCATTTGTTAGAGGAAGCAACTGAAATACTGAGAAAATGAGGCCCATATTATCCAAGTTGTGCTATTGGGTTCTTCCATTTTGAAGTACCATACATAGCTCTGTGTTGTCTGAATATTTTACAAAGAGGCCATGGAAGTAGTTAAGGGGCCTATTAGACACAAATTTTCCAAGATGTGGATCTTGGTGACTTTTGTAAAACTGTGAATAAAATAAAAATGAAGAATTTGGCCTGAAGCTAGCTATTATGTTTTTGCTCAGGATACTGTGAGAAGGTTTTTTGTTTTGCTTTGTTTTCAAATGGTGGTTCACCAGAATGTTATCTCCAGAATGACCAGGGTGACCCTGAGGAACCAGATCCTATCAGCCAAGAATGACTTAGCTTTTTCTTCCTGGAAAAAAAGGGGGACCGAGGAGGCATAGGCTCTCTGTGGTCTGAATCGCTGTCGTCTCAATTCAGAAAATCATATTAGCACACACTTATGGAAATTCAGGACATAATATAAACAAGAACTTTTATTTAACCTTTGGTTTAGTCCCAGTGACATCAATACGATTTAAACACTTTAAAATTAAGTAGATGATTAATTGCTGTTACAAGAACGAGCATATGCCTGACATATGCCAATTCCAAAACCTAGTCCTAGTTGGCCAAACTGTAGTTTAATTATTTTATTGAGTGGAAATAGGAATTGATCAACTCCTGTTTTAAATGATCTCACAAGGTGTTCCTAGCCGCAGGCCTCAGTTTACCATGAGTAGTGTTTGCATACATTGAAGGAGTGTTTGCTAATATTACCAAAAGCCTGTGAATTCCTTGCAGGAAAGGTGCAATTTGTACAAGAGAACATCCTTATCAAAACTTTCATGACAGGAATCACAGAATCACATGGGGTTGGAAGGGACCTCTGGAGATCATCTAGTCCAACCCCCCTGCCAAAGCAGGTCCACCTAGATCAGGGTGGACAGGAATGTGTTCAGGCAGGTTTTGAATGTCTCTAGAGAAGGAGACTCCACCACCTCCCTGGGCAGTCTATTCCAGTGCTCTGCCACCCTCAAACTAAAGAAGTTCCTCCTCATGTTTAGGTGGAACTTCCTATATTCAAGTTTGTGCCCATTTCCTCTTGTCCTATCCCTGGGCACCACTGAAAAAAGACTGGCCCCATGCTCTTGACACCCTCCCTTTAAGTATTTATATGTGTTGATCAGATCCCCCTCAGCCTTCTCTTCTCCAGACTAAAAAGACCCAAGTCCCTCAGCCTTTCCTCGTAAGAGAGATGCTCCAGGTCCCTAATCATCTTTGTAGCCCTCTGCTGTACCCTCTTCAGCAGTTCCCTGTCCTTCTGGAACTGGGGAGGCCAGAACTGGACACAGTACTTCAGATGGAGCCTCACCAGGGCAGAGTAGAGGGGCAGGATAACCTCCCTCGACCTGCTGGTCACACTCTTCCTGATGCACCCCAGGATGCCATTGGCCTTCTTGCCCACTGTCCTGGATCTGGCAGGGATAGGGTTAATTCTCCCCAGTACCTAGCAGGGACAGAGGTATTCCATCCCATGGGAGCCATGCCCAGGGGGTAGCAGGAGCTAGCCAGCTAGCTGGGAAGGGAAGGGACAGGAAGTCAGGGGGGGAGGGGAGGAGGAAGTCTTCATAGGTCCTTGTGTAGTGTGTCGGGGCAGTCGGCAAGTGATGGTATCGTAATCGTGGTTTTATATTCCTCTGTCAGTGTTGTTGTTGTTTCTTGCTCCCTATGCTGTTCTGTTAAATTGCCTTTGTCTCAACCCATGAGTTTTGCCTTTTTCTTCCGATTTTCCCCTCATGGCCGCGAAGGCGGTGGGGGCTCTGGTCTGTGCGAGCGGCTGCCACGTGGTCCTTTGTTGCCGTCTGAGGCCAAACCACGATGCCCACAAGGGCACACTGTCGACTCGTGGTGCATGAGGTTATTTCTCCCCAGGTGCAGCACCCTAAACTTGCCCTTGTTGAATTTCATCAGGTTCCCCTCTGCCCAACTCTCCAGCCTGTCCAGGTCTCGCTGGATGGCAGCACAGTCTTCTGGTGTGTCAGCCACACCTCCCAGTTTTGTGTCATCAGCAAACTTGCTGAGGGTATACTCCGTCCCCTCATCCAGGTCATTGATGGATATATTGAAGAGGACTGGATCCTCTTGTTCTCCAGACCCCTCACCAGCCTGGTGGCTCTCCTCTGGACACGCTCCAGCACATCAATGTCTTTCCTGTAGGGAGAGGCCCAAAACTGAACACAGTACTCAAGGTGAGGCCTCACCAGTGCCGAGTACAGAGGCACGATGACTTCCCTACTCCTGCTGGCCACGCTATTCTTGATACAAGCCAGGATGCCATTGGCCCTCTTGGCCACCTGGGCACACTGCTGGCTCATGTTCAGCCGGCTGTCCACCAACACCCCCAGGTCATTTTCTGCCGGGCAGCTTTCCAGCCACTCCTCCCCAAGCTTGTAGCGTTGCCCGGGGTTGTTGTGACCAAAATGCAGGACCCGGCACTTGGCCTTATTGAACCTCTCCCCATTGGCCTTGGCCCATTGATCCAGTCTGTCCAGATCTCTCTGTATAGCCTTCCGACCCTCAAGCAGATCAACACTCCCACCTAGTTTGGTGTCATCTGCAAACTTACTGAGGGTGCATTCAATCCCCTTGTCCAGATCATCAATAAAGATATTGAACAAGACTGGCGCCAGAACTGAGCCCTGAGGGACACCACTGGTGACCGGCCGCCAACCAGATTTAGTTCCGTTAATCACAACTCGCTGGGTACGGCCATCCAGCCAGTTTTTTATCCAGCGGAGGGTACACTTGTCTATGCCATGATTCACTAGTTTCTCCAGGAGAATGCCGTGGGGGACAGTGTCAAAGGCCTTA
>QJSC01029117.1:3424-21611 GCA_003697955.1 Calidris pygmaea | reverse complement strand
GTGGTGTGGTGGGAGGTGTCCCTGCCCAGGGCAGGGGGTTGGAACAAGATGATCTTTAAGGTCCCTTCCAACTCTAACCAGTCTGTGATTCTGTGAGATCCCTCTATGTACTTTGAAGGCGACTCCTCTTTCCCTGGCAATGAAAGCGCACGGATCCATGAATCATCAGCACCTAATCTCTTCCAATAAGCAGTTGCTCTACCCGAGTAATTGCACAGATGATGACACACGAGGAGAGGCCATTCTCCTGCAGAACAGAGTGCCTGAATCACTTCTCTCACCAACACCTGGAGACAGCACGGCCTGATGCCTGCGCAGCTCGGCCACCAGCCAGGAGGCACGACGGGGCCCCGGCAGCGGCAGGCAGAGCTTGCCCCTACGACAGAAGTGATCACTGAGCATGAGAATTCCAGCTGGGAATGTCTCAGTGGCTGCTCGTCATCGCACTTACACGCCCACGGTTAATAATCCGGCACCGGGATGTCACAGGAGGGAAAACAGCCGCAAGAGAAGCGGGTGGTGCCCTCTCTGGGGAAGGGCAGAAGGGAGCTTTCTTGTCTTGGCGGGCCCCACACCTTCAGGATGTGTAGGTTGAGAGGGTCCTGAATATGCGAGGTCCTTCAATTTATGGAGGTCTAACGGGCAGCACGAGCATGATCCCAAAGGAGGCGGCTGACAGGGATGCTCCCAGTCTCTGCCGTGAGGCACAGCGCTGTGGCGCCCGAGCTTTGGCTCCGCCACAGATCCGCAGCAGAACATCTTCACCCCCTTAAACCAGCCACACCTGCCTTTCGCTGTAAGCCCAGGCACATCTAAAACTCCCCAAACTATCATTTTTCATGCTACAAACGATTCCCATTCTCTCAGGAACTCAAAGGGCCTGCGATTTACAGAACAGATTTACAAAAACCACTTCAGTTCCTTACGAGGCTGCTCGGTGCAAGGGGGAGGCTACAGAAGAGCTCCCGTCATTCCCAGCTCCTGCTCAAACCCGGAAAAGCAGTTCAATGGTTATTAATTGAAGGAGGGAGGCAGGACCCCAGGCTCTGGAGAGGTCAGTGCTGTAGACCCTGGGTGGTCTGGGACAAGTAGAAAAGTCTGGGACAAGCAGAAAAGCCTCCAGCCAAACCCCCACCGCTCTGAGCCGTGTGTGTTGGTGCCGGTACCTTCCATCACCTTCCACCTTTCCAGGCCACAGAGACGCTGCGAAAGAAATTTGCCATCCCTGAATATCCTCCTGATCCCACCCTTCAAATATCACCTCAGAGCACAGAAATGTGAAAGAAATACCCTAAACACGGACCGTTCGCGGTGGTGCCTATCATAATCCAATTAACAAGGATTAGGCTCCAAGCTGAGTCTTCAAACAGACTCTTGCAACTACGACCTGAAAGGGCTGGAGGAGTCTTCGTTTGAAAGGATCTGCGGGAATTAGTGAGGATACACAGAAAAGGTGATTTCTGATCCCGCTTTCTGGTGCAGATTTGCAACAGTTCTGCCCCAGCGCCAAAGCTCTGCAGCTAATTTAATTCTGGATGCAGACATCTGACGAAGGTTTTACGAAAGCAGCCTCGCAGCCCAGGACGCTGAAGGGCTGCCTCTTCCCAGAAGAAGCAGAACAAGTGGGTCTGACCTGGCTTTCCTGAATCACCACCTGTGACCCCACACGGGCCAGGGTGGCCCCACAGCAGTGTTTTCCAAGCCTCTTCCACAACCCATGTCAAAGCCCATGATCTCCGGGCTCCCCAGTCTCTCCCCGGGGCTTAAGTCTTTTTTTAACTTCATAAGTCTTTACACAGAGTAACCTCAGGGACCTTTCAGCATCCAGTTGCATAAACACATACAAACAACATTAAAGAAATAATTAGAAACGGTCCTTGCGAAGCCCAGAGGAGGTCAACGGGGAGGAGTAATTTCTCCCAGACTTCAGAATGGAAACTGCTCTTTGAAGGGAGCTCTCGGCACTTGGAGGCTCTTGGGCTTCTGCACTCGGGAGGGGGACAAAACCCCAGCTCCAGAGGGCAAGGGTTCAGAGCTGGGATTTTCATGTCTTTTAAAACTTTCAGATGAATCCAACCCAGTGGCCTTCCGTTTCCATCAGCAGTGATCCTCCTCCACACTCCATGATGTACTCACTGGTGTTTTAAGCACCACCAGAGCCTTAACTGCCCCGTGTTGTTATTACACAAAGTGTAAATCTGGAAGAGCATTTAAAGATAAGCATTTAAACAAGCTCCACACGCCCCTCAACGTGCGCTGGAGCCCAGAAACCCCCCGCCCCCTGGGCTGCATCCCCAGCAGCGTGGCCAGCAGGGCCAGGGGGGGATTCTGCCCCTCTGCTCCGCTCTGGGGAGACACCCCCCAGTGCTGCCTCCAGCTCTGGGGCCACCACCAGCAGAAGGACACGGAGCTGTTGGAGCGGGGCCAGANTGGGGAGGGACTCTGGATGAGGGAGGGGAGCCCGAGGAGGAGGGGGAAGGGTTGGACCCTGCAAGAGGGGAGATGGAGCTGAGCTGTGGGGAAGAACTTGTTTGGTGGGAGGGTGGTGAGAGCCTGGCCCAGGTTGCCCAGAGAAGCTGTGGCTGCCCCATCCCTGGAGGGGTTCAAGGGCAGGTTGGAGGGGGCTTGGAGCAACGTGGTGTGGTGGGAGGTGTCCCTGCCCAGGGCAGGGGGTTGGAACAAGATGATCTTTAAGCTCCCTTCCCACCCAAACCAGTCTGTGATTCTATGAAACAACTATCTCAGCTTGTGCTAAATAGTTGGGACCCACCAGCCAACTCCCATTTCTATCAGCAGCGTTTGCCATTATCTAAACCAACTCAGCGCAGAATCCGGTGAATAATAAAAGCCCAGAACATTCTGGTAACGGGGAACCAGAAAGAGCTTCACCTTCAGATTCCAAATCCCTGCCTGGTGTGTGGGTTCTGCTGGAGACCCACAGTGAGACACCAGGCAGGTCCCTCCCCTCCTCCCCCCGTGTCAGGACAGGAACCCCTCAGGACCCCCACGGCTCTGACAGGCATTATGCATTAACGTCAGAATAATGCCTCATGATCCACAGGAAGCGTGAGCAAATGCAAATGATTATTAATTAAAGTGAAAATGTAGGAGGGCTTTAAATATTTGTGGAGTTTCAGAAGGACTTGCTCCAGGGAACTGCTTTTATCTAAAAAGGAAAGCTGCCAAGCTCCCAAGTATCTGGAGACAAAAAAGCAGAAGACCTCTCAAAAACTAATGACTTAATAGTCTTCCATCAAAACAAGCCTCAGTGAAGCCTCACCGAATTAGTATCTATCTTAATGTTATACTGATATGAGGGTGCTGCTAAGGCTGAAATATTTAAGTAAAATTTGAATTTCATCCTCAGAGTGGTAAACTGCTCACTGCTCCTCATCTCCAATCCCAGGCAGGTGGCCCTCGGTCCTACATCTAATATTTAAAAGTGGCCACATTCTTCATTTCAAAAGTAAACAACACATTTAGCCATCAAGCCCTTAATCTTTATCTCAGACAGATCTTCGTAGGGGCACTCCCTGACACACATCTCCCTCCCACAGGAAACGAAATGCTTTGACTTCTTACCAAGCCTCCTCCTGACAGGACAAGGGGACCTGGCTTTAAACTGAAAGGCAGTAGACTTAGAATGGATGTGGGGAAGAACTTGTTTGGTGGGAGGGTGGTGAGAGCCTGGCCCAGGTTGCCCAGAGAAGCTGTGGCTGCCCCATCCCTGGAGGGGTTCAAGGGCAGGTTGGAGGGGGCTTGGAGCAACGTGGTGTGGTGGGAGGTGTCCCTGCCCAGGGCAGGGGGTGGCACTAGGGGGGCTTTAAGGTCCCTGCCAACCCAAATGATTTTATGATTTAGGAAACACAAACAAAACCGCCCCATGGGCTTCTACTCACCGAAAGGCTTTGTACACAGGTCGGAACCAGCAGATGTAGCTGCAGGGACTGAAGAGGACAAGCCAGAGGATGGCCAAGCCAAAATTGACCCCGTAGCCGCCTCCGATCCACCACGCCAGGCAGGCGATGATATTCACCACCAGCGTCATGCAGTAAACTGTAAAGAGGAAAGAACATCAGGCTGTGCTTCGTATCTTCATGCCAAATGCAAACAAACCCCCGGCACTACAACAGGGAGGGTCCAAGCTGCGGTGGGAAAGCCAAGCCCAATAATGCAGCCCCTCCGAGTGAGTCAGGGGTTCCTGCGTGGCCCCGGGGCGGCAGCACAGACATATCCACCTCCAGAGGGATGAGGAACCTCTTTTGGGACCTGCCAAAGGATGGAGAGCTGTGTAGTGACCGGTGTCACCAATACAAGACTCAGGCCAGTATTATTACCCCCTCTGCTCTGCCCTGGTGAGGCCACATCTGGAGCACTGGGACCAGTTGTGGGCTCCCCAGTTCAAGAAGGACAGGGAACTGCTGGAGAGAGGACAGAAAAGGGCTATGAAGATGATGAGGGGCCTAGAACATCTCTCTGCTGAGGAAAGGCTGAGAGACCTGGGGCTGTTCAGCCTGGAGAAGAGCAGACTGAGAGGTGATCTCATTGATGCTGAGCAAGAGCTAAAGGGCGGGTGACAAGAGGATGGGACCAGACTCTTTTCAGTGGTGCCCAGGGACAGAACAAGGGGCAACAGGCACAAACTGGAACAGGGGAAATTCCATCTGAACATGAGGAGGAACTTCTTTCCTGTGAGGGTGGCAGAGCCCTGGCAGAGGCTTCCCAGAGAGGTGGTGGAGTCTCCTTCTCTGGAGACATTCAAACCCACCTGGACACGTTCCTGTGGGACCTGCTCTGGCAGGGGGTTGGAGGAGATGATCTCCAGAGGTCCCTTCCAACCCCTGGTAGTCTGTGATTATAATGAATTACAAGCAATGTTCAATTCCCATTTGTAGCAAAACCCTGTTACGGGAGGAGAGTGGTGTCAAACATTGCCCTGCACCCATCCTCAGCGTGACTTTGGTCTCCCCTTGCTGAGGTGGCCTCGGGAGCTGTCACAGAGCCAGCTCAGCGCCTTGTGGGCTCGCTGCTTCCCCAGGCTCCGAGGAAGCTGGAGGCCAGCTCCAGGGCTTGTAAGTGCTGCCTCCAGCGAGGGGATAAGCAAACTCCAATCAAGCTGAGAGCGCGGGGCCACAGGGATGGCCTGAAGGCCCTTTCACATCCCTGTTCCTGACACTCGGATAAAAAGGAACCGCTGACAACACCCCCCAGAGCACACCAGCGCCGCGCAAAGAAGATGTGCACGAAGTGGTGCTGCTTCCCCCTTTCCCTGGAGCCCAACATCACGGCAAAGGGGGGGCTGCACAGTTCCTGAGCTCCCCTCAATACCCCAGGGGCTCCCTGCAGCCGCCCCTGCACCCCCAGGCTCTGCCAGTGTCCAAGAGGCTCAGCCCAATTACGAGTTGATACTTTTTGGTGGTATTTATTAGGTATTTATTAATTAGGTGGTAACTCTCACAAAACGTTGTGGTCACCTGCATCAATGAGCAAAGATAAAGAGAAATGAGGAGATGGAGGGTCCAAACACAAGAGACTCTTTGGTACCGCCTGGCGATGAGCTCACAGTTAACACTTCGGACCCTGGTCTTGGTTGTTCAGTCAAAATTACATCCCAGAATTTCTCTTCGCCCCTGGTAAGTGACAGAGCCCTGCCCATTCCTTGCTTCCCTCCCCGTGGTGGCTCTGCACGTCACCTACTCTGTCCCCTGATGCCAGCCTGGCCTCTCCCATCCTTTCTCCTTCCTCCCCCGGCACAGCCCCACCTGCCCTCCCGCAGCCCGGGGGCTGCCCAACACCCCACAAGTTGTGTGGCCGTAAAATACTGCTGAGAATCTCGTGTGGGGAGCACCCCAACCCAGCCACTCCTTCTGACACACAAATTACATGCGAGTTAAAACAAACCCCTGTTTTACTACGAAGAAAATGTCTTCTGAGTACCTAAAACAACAAGGCTTTACGAGCAATGTCTGGATGTAGCTTAATATTGGTGGGAAGAAAGAATTTTAATTATTTAAATCTCAGTTATACAGTAATTTGCTGTAGTTCTTCAAATTTTTGTTTTCAGAAGTTATTTACTCTCTACAAAAAAAAAAAAAACCCAAAACAAATGAAAACACCAAGCCAAGAGCAATCAAGCTCTTGGATTTGTGAGGAACTTCTGGTTCTCCCTGTGTGTCAGGGAGGAGCCTGTTCTCCAGCAGTGGGAGCTCTGGCCCAGGTTTCTCCAAACCACCACCCACCTTAATAAAACCTTCACAGCCAATTAAAGAAACGAGCCTTCAACCTTCTAGCGACGACTTTGGCGTTTCTATTTTTACCACCAGCCTTTTCTCGTTTACAGCCTTCTCTCCGTATGTGCTTCTCTCTGCATCCCATGCCAAAAAGTTGGGGAGAGCCCCTCCTCCCCCCCCCCCCCCCCCAAAAAAAAAACCACCTGCTGGGGGTGGAAATGTAAAAAACCCTGGTGAAAATGCCAGGGCTCCTCAAGCCCGTGCCTTGACTAGTTGCCCGAGTGGCTGGCACCTCTCCAGCTTGCCATGAACTTGACTGAGGGACGCTTTGTCTCGGGGGGAGCCAGGGACAAAGGCAGCTTCACAGCGCGCAGCGTTTAACCGGTTAGTCTGAAGGGACAAGCAGTTTCTTCAGACAAGAAAATTACAGAGCTCATTTCAGCATCTCTAAATAACGAAAGAAACAATGGAGCCACAGATTATGCTATTATTTATGCACACAAATCTCTCCCATACACACATCCTATGCATCTGGAAGAAAAGCCCTGCCACCAAATGCGTAGCTGGCAGAAATCGAGCCTTCCCCCAGTGAGAAGGGGGAACAGGATGACAAGCATTCAGGGGGAAAAAACAAAGGTAAGGAAGGCAAAAAGAATTTTAATCTTCTGAAGCATTCCCTGGGGTTCCCTAGGCCTGCCACAGTGTCTTCAGAGAATCACAGAATGCTATGTGTTGGAAGGGACCTCTGGAGATCATCTCCTCCAACCCCCTGCCAGAGCAGGGCCACCCAGAGCAGGTCCCACAGGAACGTGTCCAGGCGGGTTTGAATGTCTCCAGAGAAGGAGACTCCACCACCTCCCTGGGCAGCCTCTGCCAGGGCTCTGCCACCCTCACAGGAAAGAAGTTCCTCCTCATGTTTAGATGGAACTTCCCATGTTCATGGTTGTGCCCGTTCCCTCTTGTCCTGTCCCTGGGCACCACTAAAAAAAGACTGGCCCCGTCCTCCTGACACCCACCCTTTAAGTATTTATAGGTGTTGATCAGATCCCCCCTCGGCCTTCTCTTCTCCAGACTAAACAGACCCAAGTCCCTCAGCCTTTCCCCATAACAGAGATGTTCTAGGCCCCTCATCATCTTCATAGCTCTTTTCTGTCCCCTCTCCAGCAGTTCCCTGTCCTTCTGGAACTGGGGAGCCCACAACTGGTCCCAGGGCTCCAGCTGGGGCCTCCTCAGGGCAGAGCAGAGGGGCAGGATGACCTCCCTCCACCTGCTGCTCACACTCTTCCTGATGCCCCCCAGGATGCCATTCCTGGGAGAAGAATGGTCAATATTCACCGTGGATTTTTGGAATGGCTGAGCCAGGCAGCACCCGCCCCGAGCCCCACGTCTGTTCACACAGAGCATCAGCAAATCACTGCCCGTGACCAAGAGGGTCAGCGCCTTCTCCAGCGGGACGGGGAACATTCCATGGGCTCCAGAGAGCTACGGAAGGGGCAGCACGAGGCTAGAACACGCTGCTTCCATTGGGAAGGGAAATCTGTGGGTGGCACAAACAAGGGGGAATTTTATCCCCCCTACAGCGAGGCGGGGAGACGGGCAGCAAGCACATGGGCCACATTAATTTTCTGGCCTAAAATTCTCCTGTTCGTCTTATTTTAGGTGAATTGGGAATTACTTTAAGGGGGCTGTTCTGGGGAGTAAAACATCACTGGCATTAATAAAGGCATCAAACGTGGTCTGCTTTTCTCCTCCTCAGATTTACTAATAGACTTTTCTAGCGCTGATACTCTCCTTTCACCAGCTGCTCTGTGGTGAAGGCTCAAGACACTGAGGCTTAAAATTTGGGCATAAGGTTATATTACAGTACTCTAAGAGGAATCATTGCTTCCCATGAACTAATTGCAGTCAAAACTTGAAAGCACGTAAGTCATTGAGATTTGGCTTTTTACCACACATACACATTTGCCCAGCACAGGTTTTACATTCAACTTACAGATCCAGACGTGGTAGATCCTCTTCACCAGGGACTGATAATCGATGGGAATTTCATCGGCAAAATTCTGGTAGAAACACGGTTTCAGAGGGATAAACTTGGGGAGCGGCGGGAAGTTATTCACCTTTTCTACAACAGAACACAGACATAAGCTGAAGGGAGGAACATTCTCACGTGGCTGAGCAAGTCCAATATCCTTCAGACCTGCCCCACGCCCCCCGTGTGCCCCAAGGTTGAGGGGACTTGTGAGAAGCAAAAGAGACCGATGGCCAATGGCTCTGGCCATTCATGTTGCTCAGGGCAGCGTGTTCATCCTCACTAAATATCTTGATCTCCTTCCTCAGCAGAGGAGAGGACACTTTAAACTCACACGTGCAAACCTTAGAGCCAGGAATAAGCAACACATGGATTTGATACCTTTACTCATCAGCGTGAAGCTGTGCAAAAGACACTGCCAGACAAAAAAACACCTTAAAATAAGCTCCGGGATGAGGTTCCCCAGGAAGCGAGGAGAGACCAGCAGCATCTGGGGGACCCCAGGCCACACAGAGGATTTCAGCAACAAGCTCTCAGACAAGCAAAGGCAGAGGAAAGGCTGGTGATTGTCCGGCTGGGCTGATTCACCTCCAGCAGCGAGCGCTGTGCAGCCGGGGCTGCTGGCACCTCGCAGCGGGTACAGAATCACATGGGGTTGGAAGGAACCTCTGGAGATCAACTCCTCCAACCCCCTGCCAGAGCCAGGAACATGTCCAGGCGGGTTTGAATGTCTCCAGAAACGGAGACTCCACCACCTCCCTGGGCAGCCTCTGCCAGGGCTCTGCCACCCTCACAGGAAAGAAGTTCCTCCTCATGTTTAGATGGAACTTCCCATGTTCATGGTTGTGCCAGTTCCCTCTTGTCCTGTCCCTGGGCACCACTGAAAAAAGACTGGCCCCATTCTCCTGACACCCAGCCTTGGAGTATTTATAGGTGTTGATCAGATCCCCGCTCAGTCTTCTCTTCTCCAGACTAAAAAGACCCAAGTCCTTCAGCCTCTCCTCCTAAGAGAGAGGCTCCAGGCCCCTCATCATCTTTGTAGCCCTCTGCTGGACCCTCTCCAGCAGTTCCCTGTCCTTCTGGAACTGGGGAGCCCACAACTGGTCCCAGTGCTCCAGCTGGAGCCTCCCCAGGGCAGAGCAGAGGGGCAGGATGACCTCCCTCCACCTGCTGCTCACACTCTTCCTGATGCCCCCCAGGATGCCATTGGCCTTCTTGGCCACAAGGGCCCATTGCTGGCTCATGGCCATCCTCTTGTCCACCAGCACTCCCAGGTCTTTCTCCTCAGAGCTGCTCTCCAGCAGGTCACCCCCAACCTGTCCTGGTGCAGGGGGTTAGTCCTCTCCAGGTGCAGCACCCTGCGCTTGCCATGGTTGAAGTTCATCAGGTTTCTCTCTGCCCAACTCTCCAGCCTGTCCTGGATGGTGGCAGTACATCCCTGTGACAGTAAGGAGGGGTGTCTTCGGAAAGCACCCCCCAAACTGGAGTTTACCATTTGGATATCATCCAGCTCAGGGAAAGCAGGAAGACATCAGAGATGACTTTGTTGTGACAAGACTCATGAACATACCCTTTTTTTCTTTAAAAGACAAGGTTTTCCTGTAAGGTTAAGCCCCAGAAAAGAAAAAAAAAAGAAAAAAAAGAAAAAAAAGAAAGAAAAAAGAAAAAAAAAAAAAAAAAAAAAAAAAAAAAAAAAAAAAAAAAGAAGAGAGAGCTTTGCATTTAGATACAATAAATCAGCAAACGCTGACAAAAGTGATACGGTGAAGAAAACCTTACCTTGGGAAGAAATTATGTTTATAAATCAAGTCATTAAATGCCTAAATCCTCTGTTGTTAAGCTGCTGTCAGCTTCCAGGCGGATGCGCGGACGGGGCTGTGTATCCGCGTGTGCCTGGATGTGCGTCTCTGCGTGTTTGGGGATGTTTGCTCTTCCCTCCCGGTGCTGATTAAAGTTTGATTCCAGGGCATTGTGACTAATTGTCTCTCGTCTACTTCAGCCCCAGTAAACAGAATTAAAAACAACCAGAGGAAGAGATGAAGAATGTCCTGGGAAAACCTCCAAATGGCACAGAAGATGAGAGGAAACGTCTGAACAAGAGCTGTCAGCCCAAGAGTTCCCCTTCTCTTGCCATTATCTCCCCGTGAGAAGACATTTCGCAGGAGCAGCTTCTTTGCTTCACGTAAAGGCTGGCAGGGCAGGGCTGAAGCTGTAAGCTGTGCTTTAGGAGAGAAAAGCCTGCACTTCATGCAAAGGAAAGGCATATTTTCACACAGAAAATATGGTGGGGATAACAACCACCGTGAGCCCACCAGAATTAAATAGGGAATAATGCCTTAAGTCACCAGCTCAACTCGTCGTTTCAGTAGAGTTTTCCTTATAAAAACAGATATTAAGTCTTCTGCCCCTCCTCCTCGTCTCCTCCAAATGCATTTTACACGAGTTGCGATGTCCTCTCAAGCTGGTACTCGTTACTGATTAACATCTGCAGCCCATCGCATGTCCTGCTGCTGTCCCACGGCTGCTCTCAAAGTCCGTGGGAGTTGGGACCTCTTAGGACTAATTTTTTGTTTGCTATAAACATTAATGGGCTTCCTGCTGGACAGTCTGTCTCAGCAGCCGACAAAGGGACGTAACGACGCTGGATACAGGCAGGGAAGGGGGCACAGCTTTTAAACCCAAAGAGACAGCTCTCTAGACAAGTCAATAAGACCAAGATTAACCGACCACAGTAAAAGCAGATTTTGTAACCATCTGGGTTTTTTTTTTTGGGAGGGATGAGGAAAATTTCGTTCTGTCTCTCTTCATCAGCTGAAGCTGCAGGTAGTTCCGTTGGGTCTATTCTCTTCCCTCTTCTCTCTGCTACAGCCCAGCTCTGTCACAGGCAGCAGAGCTGCTGCCAGCCTCTCCAGTCCCCACATGCTGGAGCCAAAACCAACTGGGCTGCTGGGCACCAGTCTGTCATTTGTCAAGCCCACAAAATGCTCCAAATGCTTCCACAATTGTTTTCTAGGTACACAAAGATGGGGATTACACCTCTGCTCCGTCGCTGCCCAGCTCTAAGCAGCCAGATGAACGCTTTTTCCCACCCAGAGACCCTGTAGTTTTTAACTGTTCTGGGCTATTTCCAAGAACAGACAAAAGAAATCAAAGGAAAATATTCCCTTTCATGTCTGACCACGTAGCTTGGATGCTACAGCAAGGATCAGCACAGCAGATCTGCAAGTACAACTCCTGCTTTCACAAACCAAACCGTATTACCAACGAACAGCAGCAGTTCTTTCAGCAGCAGCTTTCTCTTATCTTAAAAAGGCTGGGAGGAAATCTGTAAAACTGAGATGTCTTAGTATCAATAGTACAGGCGGGAACACTGGGGAGAGCTGTTTGGCCTCTGTAAGGCGGGAATTATTCTCATGTAATTTTTTGTGAATAAATTCAATCCTCACAGAGCTTTCAGATAAGTCAGACCTTTATGGCCAGAGCATGAACCTCAGCTGAGAAATCTACAGCGGACCCTGTGTAACAGTGAATGTGACCAAGGCTAGAAAAGAGAAGGAGCTGAAGAGCTCTAGGGATCACTGAGATCTCAGGAAGGGATGCGTGTGAGATTGGGGAGGGACTCTTGATCAGGGAGGGGAGCCCTAGGACGAGGGGGAAGGGTCTGGCACTGAAAGAGGGGAGATGGAGCTGAGATGTGGGGAAGAACTTGTTTGGTGGGAGGGTGGTGAGAGCCTGGCCCAGGTTGCCCCGAGAAGCTGTGGCTGCCCCATCCCTGGAGGGGTTGAAGGGCAGGTTGGAGGGGGCTTGGAGCAACCTGGTGTGGTGGGAGGTGTCCCTGCCCAGGGCAGGAGGTTGGAACAAGATGACCTTTAAGGTCCCTTCCAAGTCTAACCATTCTGTGATTCTATGTTGCACACCTGATGCGTTACAGCCATCACAGCGTACAGGAAAATATTCTCTGAAACCCTTCTCCCTGCATTGCCGTATTTTGAGGTGCTCTTACCTGCCATTTTTATTGGGAGTGTTCCCTGGTGAAGTTTCAGACAGATAGCAACAGATCTACTGGAGAAAGAAAAGAAAAAGAAAAGTAAAGCAGGTCAGCACGTGTCACTTAACCTGCACCCGAAGAACCTTCTGGGTTCAGGAGTCCCTGTGGTGCAGCGTTCCGCAGGCTGTGAGCCCGGGGCTCCCGCTACAAACCACTCATGTCCAGTTACCCAAAGCAGACACACTGGAACCTTACAGGAGGAATCACCATTTCTCCTTGTTCATATAAATCTCCCCCAGCAGCACCTCCTTTAGCACAACCCCGCCATCAACGACTTTTAAGGCTTGGATTATTCAGCAGCAAAGAAACGTGCTCATGGTGGCACCTGGCAAAGGCTGGGGACGCAGCAGGAGCCATTGCCAGGACACGTGTCCCTTCCAGCTGCAGCCAGACACGCCGGGGCTGAAAGGTCTGGGTGGGACCCAGCACAGGGCACGCATGGGAAGAGAAATTTGTAGGAGCTCACCAGAATTAATGCCTCATTTAGGTGCTGAGATGATTCGTCGGCTCCTGGCTCTCTGCGGACTCTCCCAACTGCCAGAACAAAGAGATCAGGGCTGTTAGTGGGGAAGTAAACTGCTGGTAAAATCAAAATAATCAGCTGGCGCACAAACCCCAACCTCCCTCATTATTTTAACAATTGTGCACAACCCTTCTCAAAAGGCAGATTCGTTCTCTCTGTTACTGCCTTTGAAAATGGCTGTGATTCTGGAAGAATCAAACCCGTAAAGTTCACTGGGCGTCAGTCGTGCTGCTGGTTTTGGCAGATCTGATTCTACCCCCTTTTTCATTAAGGATAAAACCACCCCGTGCCCCCAGTGCAAATGCCAGAAGGGAAGCACAGAATACCTCAAACCAACCCTCTAAACCAGCGCTGGAGGGTGTGACAAGAGTTACCAGGAACGAGGGAAGTCCAGACTGAAAACCGCCCCTCGAGAAGCCCAGCAAACCCCACGTGGTGCCACCAGCACCCACAGAACAGCCCCGCTGCACCCAAAGCCCTCGGGATTTACAGCAGCTCGTCTCCCTTTCCTGCACCTCTGTGCTGTCCCGGGAGCCCCGTGCACCGTCTGGAGGACGCAGACTTTACGCTGGTGCAATTTTGTCGGGGTGGTATTTATTTTCCTTTTTAATTGAGCTATTCTGGCACAGTCCTCGGTGGAGACAACAGCGCTCTGATGGGAAGCAGGACCTGTTCAGGCAGTTTATTCCTCCTGTCCGTAGAGATGCAGTTACACACAAGCTGAACTACGTCTACACTGAGAAGAACACATTATTTCGTTTGTACCAGCCTAAAGAAAGCAACGGAGCGTGGACAGGAAAGTCGTGAGCTGCTCAGGGCTGGGACTCCCCGGTTAAAGGCTCACACCAGGGGCCCCATCGCAGCTGAAGCCTCCGGGCTTTCCCACAACACAAACATCACCCAGCCTCTGACAGGCATTTTATAACCTATGATTTAGAAATGGAAGCATTTTGCTTTGCCTTTTTTTTTTTTTTAAAGTGTGTGAATAGAAACTGAAATACGAAGACAGTTCAGAGCACAATTAAAACTTCACCCCACCCATTCGCAGCTGCTCCCGGCTGAGACCTGTAAATTTGGGGGGAAGAGCAAATGACACACAAACACTAGCTGTGCACTAAGAGAAAAGACTCCTTCACTGGAAGATGAGCAAATGAGTAAGATCCACCTCCAGAAGAGGATTATTTAGTTTGTGTCCTTCAGTGCCCGTGCCTCGCAGCTGCAGAGCGGTGGGAGGCATCAGT
Organism: Calidris pygmaea; assembly: GCA_003697955.1. Classification (NCBI taxonomy): domain Eukaryota; kingdom Metazoa; phylum Chordata; class Aves; order Charadriiformes; family Scolopacidae; genus Calidris; species Calidris pygmaea. Next base: position 7,540 of record QJSC01029117.1, on the reverse strand, counting down.
CCTTCCACTGGTAAAGGGACCAGAAGGAAGGACCGAGGGGACACCTTCCCTGGCTTGACGGGGCCATCGTGGCCAAAGAGTAGCTCTCCTGAGCCCTCCCTTCTCAGGAAAATAACTGTGGGGAAGTTGGGTGGCTTTAATTCAAACAAATAAATGACCAACCAGAGAAAGCAGCATCCCCGTGATCTAATCCCTTCTCCTCTTACCCAGCTGTTCTCATTTACCTGCTCATTTCCTAATAAATCTCAGCCACGGTTTCACGCTTTGGAGACAGACTGCATTATCTACGACAGGAACTACCGAATATTCCTCTCTCCCGCAACCTTTGCTTTTATGAGTAACCTCACAGAAGTGCCTGGGACAACAACTGCCATTTCCCTGCGTTTTGGAACTGCAAAGCAGCGTGAAGATATTTTCTTCTGCAAAGACAAGCACAAATGACCAAGTTTTACACTGAATAATTAGTTCTTGAAATATATTGATCTTCCACTGGTTCAGCTGCACCGAGACTCAGAGAAAGGAAAGGGAGTTTGAACCTTTCACGGGCAGGAAATTAAGACTCCAGGACCCAACTCAATGCTATTTTTGTTCAGTGCTCCGAGATACAGAAGTCATGGAATTGTCAGAGTTGGAAGGGACCTCTGGAGACCATCCAGTCCAACTCCCCAGCCAAAGCAGGGCTGCCCAGAGCACAGCACTCAGGAGCATCCAGGCGGGGCTTGAAGATCTCCAGAGAAGGAGACTCCACACCCTCCCTGGGCAGCCTCTTCCAGGGCTCTGCCACCCTCACCCCAAAGAAGTTCTTTCTCAGATTGGAGTGGAACTTCCCATCTTCCAGCTTGTGCCCGTTGCCCCTCGTCCTGTCACTGGGAACCACTGAGAAGAGTCCGGCTCCATCCTCTTCCAACCCACCCTTTAGATACTTATAAGCATTAACAAGGTCTCCCCTCAGCCTTCTCTTCTCCAGGCTAAAGAGTCCCAGCTCTCTCAGCCTTTCCTCCTCAGGGAGATGCTCCAATCCCTTAATCCTCTTTGTTGCCCTACGCTGGACTCTCTCCAGTAGTTCCTCATCTGTCTTGAACTGGGGAGCCCAGAACTGGACACAGGATTCTATGTGGCCTCACCAGTGCAGAGCAGAGGGGGAGAATGACCTCCCTTGACCTCCTGGCCACACTCTTCCCTCGCAGAGGAGTCACTGTTTCCACACCTCCCCAGCTCACCGCTTGATTTGGGCAGGATTTTGGCAAACTCTTAATTGCAGGGTCTTGGGAGAGCAGATCTCAGGTGTTCAGTCAGGGAAAAATCTTGGCTCTAATAAGCGATGACGTTGCTCCGCTCGGATGGGCAGAGGGGAAAACATCACCGTGCAGCCCAAACATCCCCAAGTCAGGCTCCAGATCCTGGCATGAGGAAATAGATTCGCAGCAAACGCAGATAAACGGGTACATAACCTGGTATCACCCCTCCAGGCGTGAGTCTGTCCAGGATAACATTTGCAATTGGGAACAGAGAAAACCCAACACCCTGGACTCCGCTGCAGAGATTGCTTCATATATTTGCGGTGGGAGGAAAAAAACCACCCCAGCTAAGGAAACCATGGTGTGAAGTGAACTTCCTTTTTCCACTCTGCTCATCCACGGGCAATGAATAACTCCAAAGTTTACAGCCCAAGACACATGACTCAGGAGAGCCCACTGGAGACAGTCGGGGCTTTTCTTCACCAGAATTTCAAAGACAACACCACCCTGCGTCATTTTAAGAGATGGCATTTTCCTTTTAAACCAAGACACGTACTCAGGCAGCACTGTTTTTTTTTTTTTTTTTTTAAGGTGGACAACCAGATGATTAATTTGAATGTGACTTTAGGGTGAAACACATTTCACCATCTCAGATTAGGGAGAAATTTGTGAACTAATATCTGCAGCAATCTGCTAGACACGCATTATATGGCCCCTTGTTTGATATAAAATTTATTCTACCTGTGTTACAGTAAATAATTTTAAAGGTTTCAGTTCTTTCTCACTACTAGTTTCTCCAAAAGGAGAGAAGGGTGGCAGGGGAAATAAATAAAGGACAGGCCAAAAGAGGAGTGCTGACAGGGAGGTGGGAGAGCTGAGCTCGTTCCTGCTTTGCCATAAAACCCACCTCTCAAGTCCCCTGAGACCAGGACACCGGCTCCTCCCGTGCCATTCCCAGTTGTCCCAGCCAAACCCAGAAGACCCTGACATCCCAAGCTCTCCATCCAGCAAAATTCACCAGCTTCTGGAGTCTTGCTGGAAGATATTTTCTGTACTGCTTTTATATTTTCATTCCGATATGATGACCGTAGCAAGGCTAAGAGCTTCCACGCAGATCTGTACTCAGGGGTTTAATCTGGAATACTTTGCCGAAAGCAAAAGGAAGGGCAGGATCCATACGGAACAGCAATGACAGAAGGATTTGCCAACACCCCCTGGTAAGACAATGCCTTAATGACTAGAGCACAAGTGGAAGGAGAAGACCCGGGCAAAGCACACACCTCCTGGAGGCGGTTGAAGCTCACCCCTCCGGTGAGGGTCATCACCAGAGACCAGGCGTTCAGAGGTGGCTTCACGGTTCAGACCCTGACATTTCAGAAAAGCAAACGGTCTAAAAGCAAGGACGCCCCAGAGGGACCGGGGAGATGTGGATTTGAAACCAGCGGGCTGGGCAGGGAACCAAGGCAGCCTCCAGTGCTCTCGAGACAAGCGAATGCCTGGCTCATGGTCCTCTCCAGCTGCGTCTAAAAAGGAACTGGTGACTCTGCGCTGGTTTTAAGAGAAAAGGCTGGGTTTGAGTCTCATTCCGATGCCCAACTCCTATCAGGAACTTCCCTGAGAGCCCAAGGCAGCAGAGGTCATTCCGCAAGGCACCGAAACGCCTGGATCAGCATTATGAGCCTAGACTTTGTAAAGCTGACACAGTTTGTGTTTGACAGCGTTTCCCCTCCCCGCCGTGTGCTGCCAACCCAGCGGGACAGGACACTGCCCCTTCAGTGACACCAGCCCAACGCAGCGCCCTGCTTCAAACTAGACGGGGTGAAAAAAACAGTCACAAAATTAATTCCAAAAGCTGCCCAGTGAGAAGGGGGGAAACTGTTTATGGCAGCCCTTTCACTGAGAATCGCAGAGGAAACAATCAAAAGGAAGGAAGGATTACCCTCCTCCCTACACCAGCTGTACAGGGCATTTTTCTGCCCCCACTTCCCCCAGTCTCCCATCCTGGAGCTGGTGAGAAAGCACAATCAGAAGCAATCACCCTCAGGTGTCTCCCAGCCTGTTTACACAACAACATGTAGTGCTGCAGCAGATGGGCAGAAGCCTTAATTTAGGGACTAAAGACAAATATTGACTTTGGTACGACCGCTTCCAGGAGTAAAGCTCAGGGGCAGAACCACAGAAGGCTCATGAGGAAGAGAGAAGGCACAGAAACACGCGTGTTCAGGGCACAAGCCTGTTCCACTGCCTGCCACCTACTTGGGTTGGCCTCGTGAAGAAGACCTGAGCTGCAGACACCAGCAACAACATTAGTTGGCCCAGAATAACACTAAAAAGCAGACAAATTAATCCATTACCTGCTTAATTTCTAACTCACTCCTCTCTTCATCACAGGTTCAGATGAGAGTTTCTTGAGCTAATTAACGCTCACAAAAAACCAGAGAGGGGGAAATAAAATTATCATCCAACCTGCCCTTGAACCCCTCCAGGGATGGGGCAGCCACAGCTTCTCGGGGCAACCTGGGCCAGGCTCTCACCACCCTCCCACCAAACAAGTTCTTCCCCACAGCTCATGTAAATTCTCATCAACTCTTTACAAGGAGTAAATCTATAACCTAGTAATCTAAATCTACCCTCTTTACAATTAAAATGTCCATGTTCTATCGAGGGCAGAAGGTGAAAGGGCTGGTACCCAAACCAAACAAGTCAAAAAGCTTCACCCTCGCTCCTCGGAGCTCCTGGAGAGTCAGTTCCATGGACTCCCCCCGCAGGAGCTGTGCAGCCGGGCTCTGTCCCCCGTGCCCTGGCCTCAGCCCCCCCGGGCTGCCCTGCGCCCCCCGGACAGCCCCCGGGATGGGGGTGGAGGGGGACGGAGGGGAGG
>QJSC01029104.1:5110-15894 GCA_003697955.1 Calidris pygmaea | reverse complement strand
TCCAGGGTTGGTACTGGGACTGGTACTATTTAACATCTTTGTTGGCTACATGGACAGTGGGATTGAGTGCACCTGCAGCAAGTTTTCTGACAACACCAAGCTGTGTGGTGCAGTTGACACGCTGGAGGGAAGGGATGCCATCCAGAGGGACCTGGAAAAGCTTGAGAGGTGGGCCCATGCAAACTTCATGAAGTTCAACAAGGCCAAGTGCAAGGTCCTGCACCTGGGTCGGGGCAATCTGAAGCACAAATACAGGCTGGGCAGAGACTGCATTGAGAATAGCCCTGAGGAGAAGGATTTGGGGGTGTTGGTGGATGAGAAGCTCAATTTAAACTGACAATGTGTGCTTGCAGCCCAAAAAGACAACTGCATCCTGGGCTGCATCAAAAGAAGCGTGGCCAGCAGGTCAAGGGAGGTGATTCTACCCCTTTACTCCACTCTGGTGAGACCCCACCTGGAGTACTACGTCCACCTCTGGGGCCCCCAACAGAAGGAGGATACAGACCTTTCTAGAGGAGGGCCACAAAGATGATCAGAGGGCTGGAGCACCTCTGCTATGAAGACAGGCTGAGAGAGTTGGGGTTGTTCAGCCTGGAGAAGAGAAGGTTCCAGGGAGACCTTATAGCAGTCTTTCAGTACTTAAAGGGGGCCTACACAAAAGGTGTAGAGGGACTCTATGAGGGAGTGCAGCGATAAGATGAGGCGTAATGGTTTTAAACTGAAAGAGGGTAGATTTAGATTAAATATCAGAAAGAAATGCTTTCCTGTGAGGGTGGTGAGACACTGGAACAGGTTGTCCAGAGAAATTGTGGATGCCCCATCCTTGGAAGTCTTCAAGACCAGGCTGAATGGGGCTTTGAGCAACCTGGTCTAGTGGGAGGTGTCCCTGCCCATGGCAGGGGGGTTAGAACTAGGTGATCTTTAAGGTCCCTTCCAATTCTAACTATTCAATGATTCTATGACTTTATGATTCTATGATACATTGGAATATGTGCTTGATTTCCAATCAGGCAGCAGGAACAGAAACATTCATGCTCAGCGTTCTTAAGGAGAATATACTGCACCTTTCTCAAAGAGAGTCATTCCCCTCATGTCTTCTAGCACCATGTCCAGTAGATGTTTCCGTTCACAGTACTGCTGCTGATGCTGTACTTGTTCTGCTTTCTAGTGATTAATGAGTCAAGGACATCAAAACCTGAAGCTCAAACCACCAACTGTCAGAACTAGTGAGTGCACAGCTTCTAATTCAGAGACAGGTTAAAGTCAAAAAGAGAGAGTGTGAATAAGCAACTGCTCAGACTCAGAAGCTTTGCAGAAAAAGCAGCTCCCCATAGAACCACAGAAAATATACATTAATAGAAACTCAGTTCACAGGAAAGGCTGTAACAATAACTATCTGCACACACATTTTAAAACCTGGACATCTGTAGGTTATTCCACATTTCATTTGCATGACGCACTGTATGCTTAAGAGATCAGTCAGTATTTCAAGGAATGTTTTCTCAAAGCTTTCTGCAAGTCCTTGAAAAGTCAAAGCTCATAAAAAAAAAAGTCTGTTTACCTTATGACATCCCTAGCATTTGTGTTTAATTCACTCATCAGTATGCATGTAAAATATAGAAATGCTACTATACAAATGCACTTCTGACAAAAGTTTGTTTTACAGCTAAATAAAATGTCAGAGCACATGAAGGATGGAACATAATTATGTCTCATCCCTTTGAAAAACAGGATCACTGTCAACTTGGAAACTGTTCTGTCCCTCTCTACCTGAATATTGAAGCCAAGTCTACCATGAATTTATCTTGTGTAATTTCAAAGATCAATAGATATTCCACATTAGAATATATCTCCACGTGTCATGGGAAAAAGATGAATAACAGTGGAGCTCTAGAGATTGCAGGAGAAAACTGTAAGAGAACATTACAATGGCCCTCTCCAAATATATTAAAGGAAGCCTAGATATTCTGGTTCAGACAGTGTGGAAAAGGAAATATTTCTGTGGGAGGCATTCCTGCTGCTGCCTATTGGTACAAATCACAGAAATGTAACTTTTTGAAAGGACACAAACATAGAGAGACTAGGCCACAACTCTTTCTTGGAAGGCCTTGGGTATCACAGCTTTTGGCCACACCTGTCAGCTCAAGCATCTGAGCACTCCCAGGTGAAAGAGGGTTCTAGTAAATCAATTCACTGATTTTAAGACTATTTCTCTCCAAAGTTCAATTACTGACACTGTCTTCTGACCAGAACCAAAGTTAAAATTTCTCATCCTTTAAAAGGCTATATAGGGTATGTCTCCATATTGGGGCTGGCCCTGTCAAATCTGAGAACAAGTGTTGGATCCATGAATATAGGCATTCCTCACTAGTGTTATGAATAACCTCCTCCAGTTGCAGGCATTTATACACAGTTGATCTGATTTCCAAGTATGGTTTACACTGTGTACTGCAGCATCTGAGCACCTCACAGTTGTAGCTGCTACAGGTTAAAATATTAACAGAAAACAAAAAGCTAATATTTCTTTTCCAATGATGGGAAAACTGAAGCATAGAACAAGTAAAAGATCTGTGAATTTGGACCATTAAAAGTTATGGCAGTGCAAAGATCGGGCCCAGCTGTGCTAAGTGCCACAACTGTGGCTATCTTCTTCTCTCCTGGTACTCCATAAGGATGACACATTAAAAAAACAAAAACAATCTGAGGGGAAAGGTTCATTTCTGACTTGTCAGAGGTGCCAGCTCTGTATTATTATACAGCTAATGTTCAGAGTAAGCAAGAAGGAAAGGGACTGATGGAAGGAAGAAGACAAAGCTGCTCCCCAGGTTGTAGGGAGATGATAAATGTGCATCAGCATGTATGAAAAAGAGGGGCCATTCATTCAAATAAACAATCTTATTTGAATTTTTGACCAGAATTGAAAAAAAATCTGAAGTGTTCTTTTTATAAGACATTCAAGCAGCTTAGATACCTTTGGTCTTCATTTACTCTTAATTTCTGTGAACTTTTATACTTCCTGGTTTCTTCCTAAGCAGCAACAGCACTGCTACAACAACAATAGCTTTACAGCATTTCTTGTTCATTCAGAAAAAAAAAAAAGTACCATAGAACTTGCAAAAAAATCTATTTTTTGTATTCTTTTCCAAACATCCAGATCCAAGGAGTGTAATGCTATGAGAATGTATATAGTCTGAAAACAAAAGCATTTTCAGATGCATTAAAGGAAACTCTTGATAAAAGTGTACTAATGGGTGTTTTTGCAAAAATTGGACAAGAATTGCCATGTATGGTGCAACCCAACTTCAACCAGAATCCGGGATATCACAAACAAAATGTTTTAGTTTTATTACTGGTGGTGAACTGGTGATCTGATTTGCTTGTCTTCTTTATCTGCAAAAGCACTATACTATTGTAATTTCGAAAGGTAACAGTGTGAAATGAACAGACCCCAAGCTGTCCCCTCATCTTAGATATACAAAATGAAGAGAAAAGCCAAAAGAGAGGGTAAGTTATTTTTACACAACTCAATAAGAGATTGATGTAAATGTACAGCAAATGTATTGGAAGCCCCCAGAGCACCAGGCGCTCCTTATTGTGTAAATTGGATTCTTTTCTGCTCAGGTAGTCATGGAAAGAGAAAAGGGGTGTATATGAGCTCTGTGGCAGTCTCTGCAGCTGTCCAGCTGCAGTACAAGTGCTTCCAGGTATGGCCAGCTCTGATACAGCATAGTTCAGACCACAACTACTTGCTCCACATCTCTTTCTCATGAGACTAGTTACTTTCAGTTCTCCAACCTTGCTCAAGCTCTTTAAGCATGGAAGAAAATTTTTCCCCTCTCAGTACACAGTAACATGAAAAATACCACTGAGTGCCAGTTTTACTGCTCCAGTTATGAAATGACTACTTTGTTTTTTTCTAAACTATTGTTTGAGGAAAGGTGGGGGTGACGGTTAACGGACGTTAATGACGGTGTCAGACTCAATACAATCTATCACCTCAATGCAGCATTTATAGTATCATCTGAAGTATATCTTGCATACAGCACAGATTGTTGCCAAATATTTGTAGTCAAACTCTTATCAGAATAAATTTAATTTCTTATCTTCTGCTTCCCTACAGTGACTCAAGTCATCTTACATCACCCTGGCCTGTATCAGGAATAGTGTTGCGAGTAGAACTAGGGAAGTGATCGTCCCCCTGTACTCGGCACTTGTGAGGCCCCACCTCAAATACTGTGTCCAGTTTGGGGCCCCTCACTACAAGAAAGACATTGAGGTGCTGGAGCGTGTCCAGAGAAGGGCAATAAAGTCTAGGTCTAGAGCCACCCCTGGCGGTATTTAAATGACAGGTAGACATGCTGCTTAGTGGCATAGTTTAGTGATGATTTTTGTCAGTGTTAGGTTGATGGTTGGGCTCGATGATCTGTAAGGTCCCATCCAACCTAGACAATTCTATGATTCTAAGTAATATTTTATACCAGGAAGTGTCCCATGCGGCTGTACAGTTGAAGAGAAAGAACAGAAAAGTAGAATGTTCAAACCAAAATAATATATTCTGATCTACATCTGTCTCTGCTCTTACTTACCTGAAGAATAAATGAAACACAAAATGTGATGTCACTTTATCTAGTTTTCTTGACTGATCTTGGTGGAGATATCTATGGTATAAGCTTGTACAACCCACAACAATTACAGGAGATATAAAAAATGGCCCTGCATACCTTTCATCCCAAAATTAGAGTGCCTTCCAAACTTCAGAATAATGAGCGTTGTTACTAAGCCAGTGCACGCCAGTGTTGCACTTCCCACCACAATATAGACCTAAAAAAGAGGACACAAACAGATTTTATTTTTTCTCATTAACCAGCTTCAAACATATTCATCATACATTCAGATATACCCATTAACCCAACCTCATGAAATTCAACAAGTACAAGGTCCCACACCTGGGTTAAAGCAATCCCTAGAACCAATACAGACTTGGGGGATGAATGAATTGAGAGCAGTCCTGCAGAGAAAGACTTGGGGATACTGTTGGATGAAAAATTGGACATGAGCTGGCAATGTGCGCTCGCAGCCCAAAAAGCCAATTGTATCCTGGGCTGCATAAAAAGAAGTGTGGCTAGCAGGTAAAGGGAGGTGATTCTGCCCCTCTACTCTACTCTGGTGAGACCCCACCTGGAGTACTACGTCCACTTCTGGGGCCTCCAGTACAAGAAAGACATGGACCTGCTTGAGTGAGTCCAGAGGAGGGCTGGAACACCTCTCCTATGAGGACAAGACTGAGAGAGTTGCGGTTATTCAGCCTGGAGAAGAGAAGGCTCTGGGGAGACCTTACTGCAGACTTTCAATACTTAAAGGGGGCTTATAAGAGAGATGGGGACAGACTTTTTACTAGGGCTTGAAGTGACAGGACAAGGGGCAATGGTTTTAAACTGAAAAAGCATAGGATTAGATTAGATATTAGGTAGAAATTCTTTACCGTGAGGGTGGTGAGACACTGGAATAGGTTGTCCAGGGAAGTTGTGGATGCCTCATCCCTGGAAGTGTTCAAGGTCAGGTTGGATGGGGCTTTGAGCAACCTGGTCTAGTGGAAGGTGTCCCTGCCCATGGAAGGGGGTTAGACTAGATGATCTTTAAAGCTCTCTTCCAACCCAAACCATTCTATGATTCTAGTATATATTAATTTAAAATAGGAAACATTTGTACTCAGATCAAAGAGTACAGAAATAAATCATTTGCTGAGGTTTCTTCTATCCTGCAGAGAATGGAGACTCAGACACCTCTGAGAACCACTTTCTCAACATCCCACACATTCAAGGCAGGTGGGAGGGAATGCACATCATCCCTTTCCCTTCCAGCAGAGTGGTATGTTTTAAAAAAACACTTTTTTACTGTGATCGTGGTCAAACACTGGCACAGGTTGCCCAGAAAGGTTGTGGAGTCTCCATCCTTGGAGATATTCAAACCTTAATGGATACAGTCCTGCAGAACCTGCTGTAGCTGACTCTGCTTTGAGCAGGAGTGGTTGGATTAGATGATGTTCAGAGGTGCCTTCCAGTCTCAGCTATTCTGTGATTCTGTTTTCAGAAAAGATAAGACTTTCTGGGCTCTTCCTGATTTTTTAGCAAAGTATATCTCCATGAAGCAACCACTGTCAATGTGAGGGACTGGAGGCTATCAAAGTTAATGCCCTCACTGCACAGATGGAAACAGAACAAAATCGAAGTTTGAGGAACACTTCTCACTGCCCTTATTCTTACAACTTATCACTCCCCAACCACTGGCGCTGGAGGGAGCCACTGGGTAGGCACAAAACAGATTCCTCCCTCATCACTTTCAGATGTATTGAGACAATATCTAGCCTTCATAGCCTCCTTTTCCAACTCACAGTCTACCATAAATGCACACATGCCCCACTGCCTGCTGCCTTGCAGTCTCATCAATTCCTGCAGCAGGGAGGCAGCGCTACTAACCAGACCAGCTACCTGCTACCAGTTTGCAACAATTCATGACATTTAACATTCATCTAACATTCAATTTCCAACATCATGATAGGTAAGACAGCAAAGGAGTAGACCCACCAATTCAGCTGCCTGTACTAAGATCCACTACGTATTAGCTTATCAAGAAGCTATATGAAATCACACATTAAAAACATACAATTAGAATTCAGTTCATTATACCATGTCCTCTTTGTAAGGAGCTGCTGACTTTGGGATTGCAATTAAAGCTTTAAGTCTTTAAGTGACCTTGAATGTTGTTATTTTGTAAAAAAAAATAGTTGCTCTCCTTGTCTAAAATTAGAAGCCAAGTCTTGGGCTAACAAATTACAGTTAGTTGTTGAGAAAAGGACAAAACAAATTAGCAACTTTACTTGGAATGAAAAGTGATCCACTCTCAAAAATGGGGTGAGGGAAGTGCATTGACCTGCTTGAGGGTAGAAAGGCTCTGCAGAGGGATCTGGACAGGGTCCTGCACTTGGGTCACAACAACCCCATGCAGCGCTACAGACTTGGGGAAGAGTGGCTGGAGAGCTGCCTGGCAGAAAAGGACCTAGGGGTGTTGGTTGACGGCCAGCTGAATATGAGCCAGAAGTGTGCCCAGGTGGCCAAGAAGGCCAACAGCACCCTGGCCTGTATCAGGAATAGTGTGGCCAGCAGAACTAGGGAAGTGATCGTCCCCCGTACTCGGCACTTGTGAGGCCCCACCTCAAATACTGTGTCCAGTTTGGGGCCCCTCACTACAAGAAAGACGTTGAGGTGCTGGAGCATGTCCAGAGAAGGGCAATAAAGTTGGTGAGGGGTCTAGAGCACAAGTCTTATGAGGAGCGGCTGAGGGAACTGGGGTTGTTTAGCCTGGAGAAGAGGAAGCTGAGGGGAGACCTTATCACTCTCAACAACTGCCTGAAAGGAGGTTGTAGAGAAGTGGGGGTTGGTCTCTTCTCCCAGGTGACAAGTGATAGGACAAGAGGAAATGGCCTCAAGGTGTGCCAGGGAAGGTTTAGATGGGATATAAGGAGAAATCTCTTCACAAAAAGGGTTATCAAGCATTGGAACAGGCTGCCCAGGGAAGTGGTGAAATCACCACCCCTGGCGGAATTTAAATGACAGGTAGACATGCTGCTTAGTGACATAGTTTAGTGATGGTTTTTGTCAGTGGTTGAATCAATGATCTGTAAGGTCCCTTCCAACCTAGATGATTATGATTTTTTTTCTGCTTGATTTTGATCACCACATAGTAGTAGCTCTGGTGTTCTGGTAGCTTAGGGTCCCATTAGAATCTTCACAGTTTCATTAGTTGTATAGTCAAAATAATCTGCCAGGATTACAGATCAGGGAACAATGTACATACTTACAGTGATACTATCTTCATTGTCTTTGTTGGAAACATCTGCAGAAGTGATTTGATTACTATTATTCATGGTGTCTCCAAGATCATTAGGTGTGGTTTCATACTCTTAGGAAAGGAAAAACAGGGTGCTTTTATAATTTTGTAACATTGGAGGGAAAAGGGTTGTCTTTATTATTTCAGCTTTGTTATACCATAATGATTGTAACACTTATCAGAATTTTGAGCAATTTGAAATTTATACATTATTTCAATTGTACCTGATATATTTTGGGTGTATCCTTGTGACATAATTTTGAACAAATGTGTTGTGACTAACAGAATTGAAAAAAGAAGCAGCTTCTCTATTCAGCTTTATAGAGAAGGAATCCACATCATAATATATTTTTCTATTAGAAAAAATAGAGTTAAATAAGATCTCCATCCGTAAAGCTGTTTTTATGTGCTTCTGACTTAAAAATTTGAAGACTGCCCTCTACAATGAACTTCTCTAGTCTTGTATTCAGTCCAATATAGGACTGACCTAGAAATTAGCTTGGGGACTTTTTGTCAATTTGCAAAGAACTTGGCAGATGACATTTTAGTTAGTTTATTGATATCAAATGCGAAATAGCTGGTTTTCTTAGGTTAAAAAATAATGAAAAATGCTGTTGTGTACATAGAGGTTACGGTCTAACATGCTAAATTGTCATACAGGTAAACTTTAAAAAAATTAGATGCCTGAGATGGTCTGAAGAAATTTGATTTATCAAAACAATGCTACTCATAGATCTGCAGGAGTGAATCCAGGACAATTTCATCAAAAGAATGAATATGGCTTAATTATTTATCATTATTTAAAAATGAAACACAGATATATGCATTCCAGGATTTTCTGTCAAAATTATTCAAATGAGATAACAAAAATTAAATACTACATGTATGAACTTAGAGATACATGCATTAAAATAAATACTTAATATTTTTTATGATTGCATCTGGAAATACACATAATGTTTCAATTGTATGACTGTAATGTGTGCAGATGAAATAAAACAAACAAGGGCAATAAGTGCATTTATTGCAAATGCACCTCCAGCACACTAATTTAAATTTGCAATTCATTGTGTATTTCTTTAGATATTTTTACTAAAATCAGTGCCATGAGTCTGCAGATGAAATTGTAACTGTGAATATGAAAAAGCGTAATTCAGAGGCATAGCTCACAAACTACAGAGGCAGGAACTCTTCCAACCTCAGAGCTGTTACCAGGCAATGGGAGGGAGGGCCTTTATCTTCTTTAGCTCCCAAAGCTGTTTTGGAGACCTCCGCTGGCAATATTAGCAACAGGCTGCACCAGCCTTTTGATCTTCATGCATGCACAAACACACTGTCTTTCTGCAAAGCACTCAGCAGGATGCATATTTTTTTAGTATATGAACCAATACAGCTACCTCTGCCTCCAGTGCTACAGTTGGTCCAGTCAGGTTGTCTAATCATCTCAAAAATTCTACTCTGGCTCAACACCATACATGCCAAAGGATAGGATTTTTTCCAAGTCAAAATACACATGTAGTCTACAGAGCTTTCATGAGAAACCAAATTTAATTTCCTGGCCTTTTATCATTTACATTCTCCAACTCAGCATTGCATCCCTATGTCTATAGCTTCCTATGTAGCAAGGTAAAAATAGTAGTGAAAGGCAGAAGAGCAGCAATCCTTACTCCAGGCAAAATAAATTCTACCTGAATTCCTTGGACAAACAGCCTGGACACTGAGACAAGGTTCTGTGCAGACCATCTGCTACTGTGAATATGAGTTTTAGCACAGCAGAGAGGGAGACTTCAGTTTTATTCATCTGCAGGCAGCACCTAGACTCTTGACCAGTGAAGAACCCAGTTTATAACAAGTATCTCAAGGTGTAAAATTGGGCTTCATTTATAATTTTCTGGCAATGTCTTCACTAAGATAGTTTTGACCAACCCTTTATTTACAATAGCTTTATAATAGCAACAATACAGAAAACAAACATTAGGAGCCTTCACTGTTCTGTCTCCATAATACAAACTTTTAAGAGGGATTATTTTTGCTTTTAATTTTACGTGTAAATAGTGGGGGGCGAAAGCTGAAGCTATTTGCAGTTCTGTTTATATTCATTTCTATACTATGATACTGGAAATCATACCCTGAAGGACTAATGAGAACTACGTGAAGTATTTCAGGTCTGGGTCTATGAATCCTCTGAATGTAGTATTATTAAAAAGGGCAAGGGATAAAGTAGGCCACTCCAGTACATCAGTGTTGCATTGCCATTTCCCACTGTATAACTGTGAACCATTTACATTTGAATTAGTGCCAAATTTTCAAAGCCTTTTGAAATGGGTGAGTCAGACAAGGAAAACATGCACAACAGTTATCCAGCAAAATCCAGGCAATTCTGAATTAAATGAACTCATGTTCATTTTATTATGAAATTCTAATTAGGCATTTAGCATTCTGATACAGACAGGGTCATGCCTCTTGACTCATGCTATGTGGGACTTGTAGTGTTTCAGGGCTAGATTCTCTGGTGTCTACTAACTTATGCAGTCATGTATTCCTACACCAACTGAGGTAAATAATAACTAAAGCATAAGAACATTTTGCAGCTGTTTTATAAACAAAGTGAAAAGCAGCTGGGGTCCAGACAAGTGCACTGTCATGAGTAACAGGGAGTCATTCCAGCTGGAACTGGAATGGAACTCAACCTGGCCATTAATATAAAGGACAACAAAAAAAGTTTTTATAAATACATCAACAAAAGGAGAGTCGGGGAGAATCTCCATCCCTTACTGGATGCGGGGGGGGAACTTTACAACTATGGATGAGGAGAAGGCTGAAATATTTAATGCCTTCTTTGCCTCCATCTTCAATACTCAGACTAACTACCCTCAGGGTGTTCAGCCTCCTGAGCT
>QJSC01029103.1:811705-823685 GCA_003697955.1 Calidris pygmaea | reverse complement strand
TTTTTTCCCCTCTCAAAGAGGAGCTCACCAGTTAGTTCCCAAATCAAATCCCCAGCAGGAGAGCGGTTTGTCTGTAGGAGCAGATTCCGATGCCAGCCTTTCAGAAAATATCCCGTGATCCCTCTTTTCAGTGAACTTTCCCCACACCCGAACCAGCAAGCGATCGTTGGGAAGAGGAGCCCTGCAGCCCTTGCCCTACAGGAGCAGGCTCCGAAGGGGATGTACACGGTCCTGTCAAAATTTCAAGCTCACTCTCCACTTCAATGTCATTTTTAATGGAAATAGTGCAACCTCCTCTCCTCCCCACCTAATCCAGCCTGGGCTATTTTTATTTCTTTCATGCACGCTTTAACTTTAACACTGGCTTTTGCTTTTAACCTGCTTCTTCCAAATATATCTAGATAGATAGATAGATAGATAGATAAAATCCTTCTATTAAAAAAAAATAGATGCCAACAGTCTCTCAGCAACACTTGGCTCTTCAGCTTTGACAGGTTAGCTGTCATTAAATCTTGTTTTACTTTTTGCAACGACAACTGGATGAGCAAGGGCTCACGTGGAAAACGCTGGCGGGAGCCGGGCAGGGCTCTGCTGGCTGGAAGGGCTGGCACCCAGCTCTCAGCATGGACCTCGCTCCTCCTAGCTCTCACCAGGGCTGAGAAGGGAGCCTACAGCAAGGGTCCCATCAAACCCAAGCTGCCAAGAAAGCTCAGCGTGCTCAGAAATCAGCCTGAGCTTCCCGAGAGGGAATTCTGAGGGAGGCTGGCTCTGGATGTCCACCCAGAGAAGTTTCAGGGCCAAGAAGAAGCGTGAAGTTGCAGCTGCTTGAACCAATTGTCTTGGATCATCTTGGCCGGTCAGCCAGGCGTGATGGAAACAGCTCACAGCGCTCCTTCTGCCAAAGGCTTTTCTACCACCAGGTTTCAGAGGAACAGCACGTTGCCAGATTCCCAACAGGAGCCACTGCCCAGGCTGCCCATGAGCCACCCTCCTGGGGCCAGCGAGGCTCCTCGGCACAGCCAGAAGAGAGACAAGGTCATTGGGGTGGAGCAGGGAGGATGGATCCACCCATGGCATGCACCTCTGTCACAGGGCTAAGACCTCACCCTAAGACAGTCCCTAGCTGAGGTCCTCCCTGCCCCAACTTCTCCCCCCTATGGAGCTGGAATGGAATGGAGCTGCGACAAGTTCCTTGTCGCAACACAGCCGTGGGGACCAGATCAAGAGAGTTGGGCGTCCACTTCAACGTCAGTGGGATGCAAAATACCTACATTTCTGACAGCTTTTTGATATCCTGGGAGTAGAAACTGTTGCTCACCCCACTTTGGGAGCTTCTGGGTGGTGTCTGTGCAGTCCCTAGAGCATAAGTGTCCTTATTACACCACATGGTGTCCGGGCCAGCAGCATGTCCCACGCTCACAGATGGTCTCCGAGCAGTACCCTGGGGAGACTGGTCACATCTGCCCTGATGCCCTCCCACCTGGTAACACCAACATCTTTGGGCCCCACACACCGGGCAGGAGCATGAAAAGTCCAAGACCGGTTGCTCTGTTCAATTTTGGGCCATTTTTTTTTGATAACGATGGGCCCGTCTGTAAAACGGTGGAGTAGTTCGATGCCTTTCGTGATGGGGTGACTTAGTATTATGGTCTTGGCTAGGACAAGTACTCTGAGATCCCGTGGTGGGCTCATCCGCCTTGGAAATAGGGGGCCTTCAGCATCACACAACTTTGCCAAAGGATGTAAGAGACCAAGCGAGCGCCTATTTATTCCCTCCCAGCCCCTCTCTTAATTCCATCCACATACACTAGTAAGGCTGGAAACTCAGCAGCCCTCTAATTTGGGCAAGTCTTGCTGGCAAACGCTCTAAAATCCATCTGCTTCGTACAGACACAGTTAAACTGCAGCCTCGATAGAGCTCTCCCCGCAACTGCGGCCGTAACCGAGAACAGAAAAGTGGAGTCAAAGGAAACAGAGATGGAAAAGAGAGAAACCGGGTTGGGACCGCAGGAAACAGAAGCAAATTTGCCAGGAGAACAAGTCCTTCAGTATCCGCTACCTGGATTTAAGTGGTGCTTAGGGCTTTTACAAGCCCCGTGCATCAGAGAGGATTTCATCGGAGGCAGAGAGTAGCAGCATTATGCTAAATCACCCACGATGGATGTACCAACCCTGAGCAAGGTTCCTCAGGCCAAGACCTTGAGTAAACCCTCCAAAAGGCTTTTTCTTGCTTTCAAAAGACAGAGATTGATTATAAGCCATAAATCCACTATACCACAGCTGTCTGGGGACTCTGGCAAGAAAAAAAAAAAAAGCAGCTCCAACAAGGAAATGCCTCTTTCCCCAAGAAACCCAGAGTATCTACAGAGGGTCCTCCATCTAGCACTGATCAGGTTGTGGTGGGATGGAGGTACCTCACTCCTCGCAGCATTTCTCCCAAAAAACCCGATAGCTTTTCCACTTCTACTTCTATGGGAAGTCCTTAGCACACATTTGGCGCAGTTTACAGGATGATGATGACAATGTGTTTCTCCTAAATAAAATCCATTTTTAAAGAGTACATGTGCAATTACTTTGGGTTTTGGCCTGTATTCAGGAAAGAATTTCCCCTCGGGTCAGATTTGGCAGGGACTGGTAAGGTTTTCTTGCTTCCCTCTGTAGGGTGGGCCATGGTCCACTTCCTAAGATCATCTGGACATTTTCACCTAACAATTTCCCTGCTACTGCCGGGACCCGGGACACTGGCAATGCCCTTGATCTCTCCTGCGTGTTGGAGTTTTTGTGGCTTTTGGTCTTTTGTACTAGCGGTCTTAAATTTGTTATAGGGTGTTGGGAAGTGTTTTACGGCCTGCAGCGTATGAGGTGGATGTTCTGGGGACCCCTCTGGATTAAGGGGCTATTACATGGTCACCTGTAATTGTGAGCGCCTGCACTCGATGAGGCAGGTGGTCCCTCCTCACGTGCTGTCACCCCTCCCTTATCTTCCAGTAGCAGGGCTCCCACATCCAACTACCGGGCAATTACCCACGCGGCGCAGTCACGTGTGACATCTCCCCTTTCCCTCGTTCGAAGTGTGGTGCTTATAAACCAAGGTGATAGGGGATATTGGGATAATAAACAAGGTGGAAGTGCTGGGACTGGGAAATTATGAAACCTGGGCTCTGCTCCTGTCTCGCTACTGAGCAATTACGTGGGACCCTTTTCTCCTTCACACTCCCTCGGTCGGGCATTTAGACCGCTCTAGTCACCCCAGGACAAAAGAAAGGTGTTGTGTCTAGTCCTCCCTGCAACAGTGGGGTTGACTTGTCCCTACGCATCTACCAATAACGAAGAGAGCCTAAATAACCAGATTGAACTAAGTATCTACTTTTTGGATCTCTTAGCCCTGATTCATACATGTGATGAGCTTAGCGCCGCGAGTCTGAGCTTGGCTGGGTCTCCAGCTCTCCTACTCCTACAAACAGATCCATCCACGTTAAGGTAGAAGGGAGATTTAGATTAGATATTAGGAAAAAATTCTTTACTGTAAGGGTGGTGAGGCACTGGAACAGGTTGCCCAGGGAAGTCGTGGCTGCCCCATCCCTGGAGGGGTTCAAGGCCAGGCTGGATGGGGCTTTGAGCAACCTGGTCTGGTGGGAGGTGTCCCTGCCCAGGGCAGGAGCTTCGAACTCGATGATCTCTAAGGTCCCCTCCAACTCTAACCACTCTATGATTCTAAATGCAAGACCTTTGAAACCAAACAGGACATGAAGTGGTACAGCACGATGCCTCCCACCCTGTGGCACAGAGGTACCTATTTGGGTACATATTTAACCCCTGGTTACATTATTAAGGTCTCTGTGCAGACAGAGTAAGACAGATGCTGCTGTTGCCCTGGCCATTTCCAAGAGTGAAAGGTAACAGTAATGAGAGACATCTTACACAGCAACTCAGTCCTAAATTGCTAAATTTCAGCCTAGGCAGAAAGGATGCCTGTGGATCGGGAATATTTTATGGATGAGGCATCATATCTGGGTGCTGCTGCTGCTACTGTCTCATCCGCCTCTCGCAGAAAACAGTGATTTTTTTTTTAAAGCACATCGTCCTCCTTTAGACCCCTAAACTTCCCCGCCCAGGGAGGACACAGACAGCTCCAAGATCACCTTCAGTAACACAAAATACCCAACGGACAGCATTACTGGTACTAAGCCACGGGGCTTGCTTGACATCAAGGGGGCCTGTGTGCTCCAGTCCTCGGCCGTGTCCTGAGCTCTGCTCCTCCAAACACGCTCTGAACAGCGGGGAAATCTGGTCCAAAACTGGCAACAGAAACCCCCCCGTCTCCTGCTACCAGATCCAATGTGCAGCACAGATATATTTCCCCCTAATCCTCCAAAGAAAAAAACAAGCAAGCATACAAATGCCAAAACATTAACGACTCCCCAAATTACTCAGACTACTGCTAATTAGTATAAATTTACGGCAGCTGCACTACTGGATGTGAGCTCAGACTTTAAGCCCTGGAAATTACTAGAGAGTATAATTTTCTACAGTTTTTCTGAACTTATAGAAATCTACAGGAATGTTCCAGTATACTAACTAACTTCATCAGCATTTCTAAGCCTCCTTTATTCTGCTCGTAGTGGGGGAACCATGAAGCTCACAGGCATGAAATCCACAAATGCGTTCCCCTCTCAAAGAGTCCTGTACACGGCGAGTTCAGCGACGTGTGTCCAGAGAACCACACAGGAGAGGGCGGGGAGCTCTCTTAGCCCCCTCTCTTACACCTCGTTCATCAGCTCTTACTGATCAGCACAGATCAATGCCGAGGGCTTTGGAGGTGCTCATCGCGTTTGGGTTTCGTTTCTCAGTTTCCTGGTGGAATTACCCAGCAGTGATTTTCTGTGTGCACTATGAAGGCTTGGTCTCGGCAGAATACGATGTAATACAGGGGTTTTCGGGTTTTTTTTGTTTGTTTGTTTGTTTTTTTCTGCCAGGACAAGCTCTAGATCTGTTTGTCACTGTTTTTTAAGAAAAAGTGGTCTGGGGGTAGTACAAGCCTTGAGTACCAGCCTGAGTCTGCAGCATCCATTGGGCTCTTCTATCACCCACCTGCCTTAGCACCTACGTGTCTCAGCAAGGCTGCAGAGCTTCTGCAGTAAGTAAAAATACAACCGTCGATCTACTACAGCATTGATTAGGAGATTATTTGGCTGCATTGAGTCACCAGCCGTTACGATCTTGCAGATTTTCCTCCCTGAGTAACTCTCACACGTTCGGATCCCGCTTCCCGCTCCAGAAGGGGTGATAAGATCATAAATAGCTTGTGTGCGCTTAAAGAACTGATACTGCAGTAACAGCAGGTAGGCAGACAGGTAGACAGACAGACAGACACCATGATAAGCCATACATCTGGCATGTAAGTATCATGGCAGTGGAATTACCATTCCCCGGCCAAGTTTCACGCTTTGGGGAGTTGTTTTGACGTGCTGTCAATGCCGCACCAGAATAACCTGATTTATTTCCCTCGTTCTCTTTGAAAAGGTCTATTTGGTGCCATTTATTTTGCACTCACTTACTCGCCATCCTATCAGGAGGCGGGAGGTCAGCGGGGTCACTCCTAAGAGAGTATCACGTTCTGCACAGAATAGAGAAAACGCTCCCCCGTTAGCGGGAAGGGAAGAATTCATGCTGGGGCCTCCTTTCAGCCTCTGCTCTCCCACAGTGGACTCGTATCCCTCTTCCCTTCCCACATCCTTGCTCTTCCTTTCAAATGGAAAAGCCAGTACCGCTTTTGCTGCTATCCCACCAGCAGCAATCCCTCTCCCCGAGGAGCCCGCTTCAGTTTGGCTTCATTTGTGCCTCCGCCGAGCCTTGGCTGGGAATTCTCAGGACTCCCATTCTCCATCCGTCCTCACACAATACAATCCTTCACTCTTTTCTGTCTTTGTGTGTAAAATAGACGCCGGGTCCCAAGTGGTGGTAAGAGGAACTGAAGGCACTGCAGCAGGCAGGAGAGAGACTCATCGCTCACCTCGACAAGGATCGTTACAATGGACTAAGGCAATTTTAGGCATAAAGTATATGGTGAATACCCATATTGGCATGTACACACTCAAAAACACAGCACTCCTGCCTGGTGCCCACTTCATGAGGCAGCTCTCATGTTGGTTTTGCTCTGAGGAACCAAACCTCACATCTCTCCAAGCCCACCTCAGTCACCAAGAGATGATTGTCCCTGTCTGGCAAGAGCTGCCCAGGCAGGAACAACTGCCACTGTCCCACCGAGGTAAAAAAATCCTGTTGTCACAACAGATCTGCTTGCTGAGACACTTAGAACCCACAAATCAGCAAGAGTGGACCTGATGATCAAAACGCAGTGACTTCAAAGGCAGACAGCACAAGAGGGAAACCATGAGTGAGTTATGTGACCTTCCTCTTCTGGAACGTGACATGGATGGGCAAGGCTGGCAGAGGAGTGGAAAGAGAGTCACAGCCTGATGGATCCAGCCGTAGCAGAAGGAGCAGCCCAGGGGAGCAGAGAGCAACAGGCAACTGTCCAAGCCACTTGACTTCAGCAGCAGAAGCTCAGACCTGCTGAGGAGCAAGGCAGGATCTCCGTCCCGCTGAATAACGCCCATTTTATCCCTGCCTCCTGCACACAACCAGCCTTTTGCATTCTCTTCTCGGTATTTACATCAGCCAGGAATATTGCCTACACACCCTACGAGCACAACCAAAGCTCTAGCAGGACAATTTTAACCAGAGGCTCTTCATCTGGCACCTTTGCTTTGTTTAGTTCATTAGTTGGGGAACATCTAAGCTCAGTACTAGGGGGTGACTGGCCTGGGCATTAGATCATGGAATAACACGAGCTCCATGTGCAGCTGAGAGCCAACACTTGACACCTGCCTTCCTCCATCTTCACAGCCTGCTACTTCTGCTGCTCCAGCCTCCATTGAGTTAATCACCCTCACACTTGATAGCTACTGCCTGGCCAGCTGTCCTGATGTTTCCAAACACATGAACCCACTCCCCTGGTCCTCTACGCAGAGGAATGAGCCTCGCACTCGCCACATCGTGTGTGTCTCGGAAATCAGCAGAGCAACTGGAAGAATTACATATGGTTGAGATAAGCAGGGAGGCGAAGTATAGACATCTATGCAAAGGTCTCCTTCCCCCCAGGCTGAGCCAGCGGCAAAAGAGAGGACACAACCTCCAAAAAAATCATTAAAAAAAAAAAAACCAGTCAAAAATAGAAAGCAAATACTATTAGGAATAATAACAGCACCCCAGAAGTATCAATCAAGAATCCAGGGTCGTGATCTAAGGTAACATAAAAATAGCCAAGGGAAAAGAGGGAGATATTTCCAGCATGCACGCTGCACAATTCCCTCTGGAAGCGCAGACGGGTTTGCTTCATTTCCTTTTCAGCTTTTGCTGAAATATCAAACGGCACAAAAGCCTCCTATTTGCACTGAGAATACAACTGTTGAGTGCATAAGCTCTCTCCACATCGCATTAGGCACATTTCCATTCAGCAACCAGCCCCACTCGACTCCCATTCCTGTTTCGAAAACGAGAGAAATCTGAACTGAGGAGCTGGCTTTGACAGTCCTTTATTTGCAAATCTGCTTGTCTTTTCAAAGGCATTTTAGCTCGGAAACTTCACCGAACGAGAAAACGAAGCTCTCACCAATTCCTGCATCTGCCTAGAGCAAGGGCTTCCCCAGAGGAGGAACTGAGCTCGTCGAGGAGGCTCTCTCCTCCTGCTCCCCGCTGACATGCCCTCTTTTCCCTTTCCCACTATTCACTCTGAGCTCTTCCACATCCTTGTTATTTAAAATCCAGCTGCTCTTCCAGCCTCTGCTACCCAGAACCTGTCTCCTCTTCCATTCACAGAGGGCTTCTCCCAGAGCTGCATGAGCACCGTTTCCTATTCCACATATTCCTCTTAAATTAATGCAGTAGCTAGAAACTAGGAAAAAAAAAAAAAAAGAAAAAAAAAAAGAAGGAAGAATAGCAGATGAGCTTATAGATGAGCTTGCAGGCCATAAATTGAGATTCAAGACTGACAACCAATGCTGTAAAACTGAGAAAGGCTGAGGGAGAGGTGGGCAGCCTCTCTCACCCCTCCTCAGACCAAGGAGCAGGAGGGGATGACGGCCACATCGTGGCGAACAGGCTGGTTGAGATCCCCAAACCGGGCTGTCGGAGACGAGAGTTGAATAAATACTGCAATGCCCTTCTTAATTACTCTTTTTATTACCCTGGTTTAGTTACCTCAACTGGAGTGTGCGAAGGGATTAGTCAATAACGTTTTCTTTTGTTAACCTTTCTGTCTGCTCTCGGCTGCTCTGCCAAGATCTGACGCCCTCCAAACCAAACACAAAATACGGGAATAAATAAAGACTTCACCGGCTCCACGAGGCGTCGGAACGAGAGCGATGCGAAAAGGCTCGGTTGCCGTGGTTCGAGGGAGAGGAGAGAACGTCCCCAGGATTCCCGTTACGGGATCTTTTACGGCCGAAATCGATATCGCGGGACTACGGCGTCGCAAGATCTCTCCAGGTGCCAATTTTCTGCAGCCCTGCGTCTCGCCGTACGAAAGGGCTGATGAAACTCCCCAAGGGACCGTAAGCGTAACGCTGTTAGCAACACTCCAACTATTTACCTTGGACCACTTGGGATCCACAGAAGGCCATCCTAGTAGCCCGGGCAAGGTTGCCTGGCTTGCTACCTTGTTTTAAGCCTCGCTGCCACATGCTGAAGCGTATAATCCAGGCAGCTAAAAGAGCACAGCTTGCTTTCCCAGCGTATTTTTGGTGAAAGCGAATACTTCTGCAGGGACATCGTGGCCCCAGGCGCGGAAGGAGGTGGTGTGTGAGGTTGCTCACGGCTGAGAAGGTGTCTTCAAGACAACCTTCGCCGTTAAATTATGGGGTCGGCGTGGAAGCAGCAGTAAGAATGGTCAAAAGGGTGATGGTATGAATGTGAGCCAGGTCTTGGGGTTCTGGGATAAGAGGAGAAGGGACCGTTGGGTATTTGTCTGTTCTCCTGCAGGACAACAGCAGCTCCTGAACGCCCAGCAGTGTGCTGGATGCACGGTGCCTCCCAACCCTGCCGAGGAGAAGGCCCCCGCTCTCCACCTGACCTCGGGGAAAGCTGGAGAGGCTCCTGCCATGAGCCCTCACCCTCCTGGTGGCATCTCAGCCTGCTTTACCCACCTCTGTTCTCCCAGGCACTGGGGGGAGTCTGAGTCCCTGCTGCAGGGTGCACTGCTGGGAGAGTGGGACAGCATCAATCTCACCTTGTCCGGGGCTTTTTTTCTCCCCCTCCCCACTTTCTATTTCCATTGCACCCTCATTTCTTGCCAGTTTGTTCTTCCCTGCAGGGAAGAAAAAGAGGAAAATGGGATTCTCAGTGCCCAAACCCCGAGGTCCTTCCGAGAGCTTTCTCCTGCCGCAGAAAGTCCCTTCATCATCCCTAAGATTAACATAAAAGCAGCTGAGGTTAATATCAGAGAAGCCAAACTATAAACTGAGAATTATGCTTTAGCCTAAATAAATCATCACCTTCAAGGCCAGGCGGGGAGAGAAGGAGGGGGGGGAAGCTCCAGGGAGCACTGGGACCCCCCTCCAGGGGCTGGGAGCGAGGGGAGGCTGCACCCAGAGGCCTCATATCCAGCTCACTGGGACCCAACACTCTGGATGCTACCCGGGGGGTAACCCTCCCTGCTTCTGGGGGGCTCCTGGAGGGAGCCCAACCTTCAGCAGCCCCAGATTGTTCAGCAGAGCTTCTCCCCCCCCTTAACCCCCCACCCCGGGGCCGCTTCCTCTCTCCCTGCGGGAAATGTCCCTCTAATGATTCCCCTGCCTCCCTGCTCTGCAGTTTGTCAGGCTGGCTGACTTCAAGCCATCCTGCATCTGTTTCGCCTAGAGAGCCGCGCTCGCCTACATTTTAATAAACCCTATAATTTACACATTTCCCTCATACCCTGTAATTTCACCACCCCGAGACACGGCGGAGGGAGAAAGCGCAGAGCTGGGAGCGCTCGCGGAAAGCGCTGCCAGAGAATCAAGAAATAAGTAGAGGGCTTAAATCTGCAGCAGTAAAATAATCCAGGGGAGGGAGCCAACAATGACTGAAAAATAAACATCTCCCCCTGCAAAAGCCCGCAGCCAGCCCCGCTCCTCGCGGGCCGGCGCTGCCAAGAGATCGGGTGCGCTGGGAAACGCGCCTGGGGACTCCAGGAGAAAAAAAAATGAATAAAATAATAATAAAAAAAAAACTGATGTGGGTTATATGGACCCCTTTTATAAGGCAACTGTTAGCGGTAACTAAGTTTAAATTTATATGTTCAATAAAGTCTCTCTCCCCTCTCCCCCCCCCGCTCCAAAACCTTCCAAGCGCCAGAACCACTCGAGGAAGCCGACACACGCTTCCCATTTGAAAATGTGTTATTTGACCATTTTTATTCTCCGCTTTTGTTCTCGGGGCTGCAGCCCCTCCAAAGGCGAGGGGGGCGGGGGGGGGGGGCATTTCTGCGCCGAGATCAAAGCAGCCCTGTGTATACACACACTCGCGCAAATTATGTATTTGTGATCAAGTAACGCAGCATCAGGAAAAGCAAGGCGGGCATGTGGGAGAGTGAGATATTTACACAGGCCTGGCCAGAGGCAGAGGCATTATTTTAAGTGTTTTTGGCCAGTGCCAAGTCATCTGTTCACATATACGTGTGCGCGCGTAAAGATGATGGAGAGACCAGCTCGCCAGAGCCAGGAAATTCAACATTAGCCCTCCCCAATTCCCTGACATATCCTGCCCGGACTCCTGACACCCTCCAAACCTGCGTGTGTGTCCCCCCTACTTCGCTCGTGTCGTGGTGATGGTGTGGTTCAGGGTCCCTGTCATGGTGAGTTCACGACGGTGCGTGAAGCAGGACCCGCTCTGTGACGCTCGCTTCCCCAGCGCAGCTTTATAGCCCACATAAAGGAATATATATATTTCCCCTATAAAGACACGGCTTAACCGAAGGATCTCAGGCTCTTCGGCAGCGGGGGGAACACAAACTAAAAAAGTGAAAAAGAAAAGAAATCCGGGCTGGGCTGCGGGCTTCCCAGATGGGAAACTATCCACTGCTGCTTGAGTTTTGGGGCGGGAAGGGTAAAAAGCGGAGGGCGAGGAGGGGGGGACCGAGGGATGGCAGAGCCGCCGGGATACTAAGACCCTTCCTGCCCCCTCCAGCCTGGACCTGGGTGAAGGGAAACCCACCCTCCCACCACCTCCCGCCTCCCCGGGGGCCTGGAGCACCCAGGCAGCCCCCGGGGGGGACCCCATCCCGGGGACACCCCAAGGGAGCCGGCATCGGAAAGACGAGCAAGAGAGAAGCCAAATCCGGCAGCGTGTTTACGATGTAAAAATCACGATAAAACTGACATCGAAATTATTTCACCACCAAGCTGGGGGGGGGTGGGGGCGAGGCTCGGATTGACTCGAAATGTCCTTTCCAGGCGGGTGGCTGCCGGAGGAGACGGCGGGAGGGTGGGTGGGTAAAGGTCCCCCGGGGAACCGTAAAGCAGAAAGTCTCTTCTCTGCGCCAGCACGAAGCCTGTGAGGCGCAAACCCGGCGGAGCAGCTCCAAAATAGGGCGCAAGGAGCAGCGCCCCAGATCCTTGGGAAACGGGGAGACACACACGCACACCCCCGCTCACTTCCCAAAATCACGGCAGGGGAGGGAGCCCCTGGGATGAGGAATGGGGCCCCGACCCGCAGCGGTCCTGTACCCCCCTTTCCTCTACCCCAAATATTTGGGACAGGGGGGTGCAGCCCCCCAGCATCGCGGAGCATCCCCGGCCGCACTGTATCCCCAGCCCGGCCGGCTGGGGGGCTTCTCCCCCCCCCCCCCCGCCCCCCCCCCCCCCCCCTTCTCCTTCCACTCAATCTGCATTATTATTAGCAGTATTTTATCCTAGGAAAAACAAACGTCTCCCTCCCTTCC
>QJSC01029103.1:792254-810383 GCA_003697955.1 Calidris pygmaea | reverse complement strand
GAGGAACCCGTTTTCTTGGCAGATGTGGGGCCGGGCTGCGAGGAGAAGGAGCCGCCTGGCCTCGGGCAAAGCCCCGCTACCGTTAGGCTCGGGATTAAACACCAGCATCGCCATCGCTACCAAATCAGAGCGGCTCGAGTGATAAATTACAAGGGCTTCAACACAAGACCCAAAATAAAAAAAAAAAAAATAAAAAAAAAGAAAGAAAAAGAAAAAAAACATAACTTTTTTTTTTTTTTCCTTTGGAAAAGGAGGCGAATTCCTTGTTTTCCAGACAGAAAACGCTGCTCTTTTCTTTTCCTTTCCCCATAATTTAAAATACGAATATCTCCCCGCTCCGGAGGGCTCTCGCAATGCACTTGCTGGAGAAAAGACGGCCGTGCTTTTTTCCCGGGCGGGTGTGAGTGTCGGAAGAGTTTTCGCAGGACTTTCTCCATCTCGGAGGGAAGATGTTTCATTTCTGATTTCCTCCCCTGCCTCTTCAAAACGGGGGGGGGGGGGGGGGGGGTGCGGAGGGAGAGCCCCCAACACCACCACCCCCCTTACGCTCAAATCAAAGCTTCCAAACAACATTTAAAGCCGAAGGAAGGAACGAGCCGGTTCATTCCTTCGGCTTCGTGTTGAATATTAAGATCGGCCGGAGAAATTAGCCGGGTTTTTGTATTTTTTTTGCAGGACAGAGCAGCCTCGCAAAGAGAAGGATGGAGGAAATTTGCCCTGGGCTCCAGGAAAATATATTTTCTTGGAGAAGGCAGCAGTGGCAGCCAGGGGTTTGTTCGTGCACAAGCACCTACGGCGGGATCAGGCAGGAGAAACACAATTTTGCAAATAACTGGGCGCAGAGAAGCCTTTCCCCGCGGACTTTCCCAAAGCACCAAAACGAGCCGTGAAACCGGTTGCAGAATCGAGCCCTCGAATTGCCACCGATTTGGTCAACGTCGTTGCGTGTGGGAGCGGACATCGTTTAAGATCCCGAATCCGTTTTATCCTGACATGGGCGAATATAAGTCAGAAGTTATTCGCATTTTAGGCGCATTTAAAACCCCGTCCTCAAACCAGCCCTGAAAACCCCGGCGTGACTGAGTCGTTACCGGCTCGTTCCCAATTCGACGTTAATTCTCCAAACACTGATTTTACCCCCAATCACCCCAGTGCAAATATATTATTTTTCCCCCTGTAACGATGTACCTCAGCCCTACCACTGCTTTTAGTTTGTACGAATTTGTGAGCGGGCGGGGAGGCATCTTCGAGCTCTCGGGCGACAAGAAAAATCCTCGAAACGGCAGATTTTTTTCCCATTTACCAAAATGGGAGAAAAAAAAAAAAAAAATACACTTTATTCGTCCCCGTGTCCCCGAGGTTTTTTTCCTGGGGGCTGGAGGGGCGCAGCCGTCGGGGCCGCGCTCCGGACCCCGCTCGCCCCTTCCAGGCATATTTCTTGCCCCTTGATTGACACAGGGAGCACGGAACGGCCGGGCCGTGGTTTATATGAATCATGGTTTTCATTATTTTCGAGGTGGGAGGGAGGCGGAAATAGGAAAGAAATATATATATTTATGTTGAGCTACTTCTTGGACACGAGCAGCGGCAAAGGCGGAGATGCAGGAAAGAGCCCCCGAAAGGGCCGGGGGCTGCTCGGTAGCAGCTTTGACAAACACACGCGTGTGTCCTCCGGCTCCCCGAGCCGCGGTTCTGCCTGCCTTTCGCCCCGCCACCCGCGGAGGTTCCGCGCTCCCCGCGGGAGAGCCGCCCTCCGCCCCCGCGGAGCCACCGCCGCCCTCCGGGGGCTGCATCTCCCCGCTCGCCCCGTCCCCTCGCAGCCACCGGGGGTGGAAAAACCAGCCCCTCGCCCTCCGTGACAAAATGCTAACGGACGTCGCCGAACAGCGGCCCAGGAACCAAACCCGACCCCCCCCAAAATAATAAAAAATACCCCCAAACCCGAAGCTTTGTGCCATCTACAATCAGGGGGTGCCGGATCCCACCGACGGCGCAGGAAAGGGGAGGCGGGGAAAAGGGGTGGGTTTTTCTTTGATGAATTCCTAAACAATTCCTATTATTACTTTCTTCACCAACCAAGGGCGAATACGGGGTCCAAATGGCGAGATTTGCTTTTCAAAGGGTAACGTGAAATCAAAACACCTGTTATACATTAGCCCTCTCCCACTTCCACCTCCCCTGTAAATGAAATCATTTAAATAAAAAAAAAAAAAAAGAAAAGAAAAGAAAAAATATAAAAGAGAATAAGCGTATTGTTTTTCTCCCCTGACATATGGGATCAGAGCCGGAGAACCGGGCATCACTTCAGGTGAATAAATGAATAATAAGGCATTTGGGAAGCGACGAGGCAAGTTCTATCAGAGCATCTTTAGGCACGTTCGCATCCAAAACCCCACGGAGGCAGAGGCAGCCCCAGACCTGGCCCCAAATTCCTCTTCAGGGCACAGACACCCGGAGGGCAGCAACCACCAAACCCTCACAGCCCCAGCCAGGGCACCCCCAAGCCCCTCTGCGACCCCCCTCACTGCCCCAACCGCCGTGGGTCCTCCCCGTCGGGTCCACCCCACGCATGTCGGGCCAACCCCACCCATGCCCACCCAACTCCGGCGTCCCCATGCGTTTCCCACCCCCTTTTCCCATCACGGCTGACCCCACTCATGTCCACCACCCCGTCGGTGCCGACCCTGCAGCCCGGACCAGGGGAGCCCAAGCAGGGCCAGCCAGGGGGGTCCCAGAGGATTCCCCCCTTTACCTTGGTGGCGGGCAGGGGCTTGGCAGAGGTCTCATGGATGCCGAGGCCCAGTGGCCCTGGCAGCGGGCTCAGCTGGCTACCGGCCCTATTTCCGCTTGTAACTACGAGGGGACCCAATGCCTCTCCTCGATAAGGTATCACAGTGTCTCTGCAGTCGGCGGTCAGCACCTTAGCTGGGAGCTCGGCGGCACCGCTGGCAGCCGTGCCGGGACAGCGGGGAGATGTCGAGGCATTTCTGGGAATAATCACATCACACAAGCGCTTACATTCCGGGCTTCCTTTCTCTTTATCCCTACCACCAAGTTTGAAGTCACACCTTCTACCGGATTGTTTAAGGTCTCCGGGTTGGAGTGGGGGGTGGGTGGCAGTGAAGGAGTGTGTGTGTGTGTGTGAGTGTGTGTTGGGGGGGTTGCTGGTTGTTAATCTATAGGGTTCCTCCAGGCCAATAAAACTAACATGGTCCGAAATTTCTTCTTTTCAATAGAAACATCTCCTCCCCACCCTCCCTAACCGCCCGAGCTCCAACCCCTAAACCCTTTCTGTTTGTTTTTTGCCTGGACTTCGGGGTCTGCAAGGAGCCCTGCAAGGTTGGGAGTCCTGAAAGCTGCTCGGACTGAGCTGCAGAGTAACAAAAAGACTTTGTTTGCCCTACAGTGTCACGTAGGGGTTCTGGTGTACGCATACACATTGTGGAAAAACGCACCTGGAAAGGAGACTATATAAAAGTATCTTATATAGAGGCACACGCGCTAGGGTAGGTCTCCCGAAATGCAACTGAAGGCCTTAAACCTGCAGCTCGAGGCTCGATAAACGTGCTGGTATGAAAATAAACATCTGTGGGGGCGCACACACAAATACCTCTTCACACATCTGATACCCACTTTACATATCCAGGCGTTTATCTTAATTAGCTTTAGTTCTTCAAAACCCAAAAGGTGGGATTTTGAGTGGGAGCTGGGTATTCCCCGTGCTGTAAAGCGCTCTGGAAATTCATACTTTTCTTGCAGAAAATCACCCACCAGAATCTTTTTGATGGGGCGTTTCGCTGCGCTCTGCTCTCTGTCTCTCCGGATCGCCTGTGGCTTTGTGTTACCATCTACTGCACGCTGCTCTCACCCCTCTTCATCCCCTTCGTTTGAAGAGCAGCTGGAGACCTACTCAGAAATCTTCAAACCAACCTGAATATTAATCCGAGGAACAGGTCAGCACAAACAAGCCCCGATGCGAATTGCTGGGGATTCAGCTGAATCCCTTCTGCTTATGTTTCACATCAGCTTCTCTGCTGAGCAGTAGCAGTCCAGAAGACACAGGCTAGTTTTTATATATATATATATATATATACANTTATCCCTAAGATACTGGATTTTACAAAACCGGCAATTTTGGGCAGGGGAAGCTGGTCACGAGGCACCCGGCGCTCGCGCGCTTTAATGGGGAAGGTAAAATCAAGCAGATGGAGACGAGTGCTATCTGACTGAGAGGCAGCGTGGACTATTGCATGGCTACTGTCAGAGGGCGAAGCCTTTGGCAGTGCCCTTGATCTCGCTGTCACCCTCCCCATCCTTCATTTAGGGCGCTCTTTTCATACTGTAGCCACCCCGGGACCAGTAACTGTCTCTTCTTCGTGTAGCTCTTGGACAAAACCGGGACCCCCACCAAGCTCTGACTCCGCTGTTTTCTAATAAATAATCAGAGCATGTGTGCACCATGCCTATCACCACAAAACCCGGGGTTTGGCTTGGATTTCTAGTTATCACCTAGTGCCAATAATAATAACAATAATAATAATAATATGAACATTGCTTTGTGGATTCAAACCTGCCAGCAAGGCAGTAAGCCAAGTATTACACTTGTGGGAGGTATCTCGCAGAGTACTCCAAGGATCTTTTGTTAGGTCTGGCCTTATTTAATATTTTCATTAATGACCCTGTAAATGGATTACACAGCTCATTAATAAAACTGGCAGATGCTACCCAGTTAAGGGAACTCATGAAAGGCAAGACAGGATGAAAAAGGAGGGGGGAAAGAGGACAGAGAAAAGCAGAAAGGACGGACAAGAGAAAAAGCACAAAACTATTTGTGGGGATTAAATTCAGGGAAAGGTGGCCGGAGGATTATGCAAAATCCAGGTTCTTCAATTGTGGTTTTATCCAAAATGCAGTAAAAATAAATTACTAGTCCCCGAGAGAGCGTGGGGCAGAAGGTTAGCCTGAAGCCTGCAGTAAGGAGCGCCGGGAGAGCAGGTATTGCAGCAGCAGCTCTGCTCACACCACGGGGGTGGGATATGAGGGACGCGCACCCTCTTGCTGGGCAATCGCCAAAACACCCAGAGAAAGCTTAAGAAGAACAAAAAGAAACGCTGGTGCTGAAAAGGGCGGAAAGGAGCCTCAGTTTTGAGAGCAGGACCCATCAGCTGCTACACACGGCTAGTGTGGAGAAGCCCCCGCGTCTTTTGGGGTTCCCTGTGCTTCTGCCACGTATCATCAAATCGATCTGCTTGATCTGGATCAAATCAAACCTGGATCGATCAGCTGGATGCAGAAGACATCAGAAGACAGGGTGCAGAAGACACCAGACCACCATGGTGGGTATGATAGAGGCTGCTAATCTTGGACCACAGCTACCCACCTCTCCCTCTTTCAGCTGTGTCATGGGCATCTCATGGAGCATCTGAAAATAGCATTCCCTGACCATGAGGGGTCTGCAAGGATGGGCATAAAGAGGATGCACACAGAGAAAAAACTCTTGCTCCTCAAATATCTGGGATCCCACAGCTGTTGTCCACCCCTTGGGTCATTCCCCTCAGTGACTGGGCACTGGTGGGGACCAAGCACACGGTCCCCACTGCTCCTTCCTGCTGGGCCAACAAGAGCAAGGCAGTCAGCAGCCCAGGAAAGATGAGAATACACAACGAAACACAGACACATTTAAGATGAATGAGCAGGAAAATCCTCCCCACAAGCTCTGCTGGGCTGAGAAGGGTGGAAGCTGCTGCAATTCCACACTGACTGGAGACTTAAGACAGAAGCTCATGAACAAGAAGTGAATTGATCGGGTACAGTGTGGAAACGGGGGAAAAAAAGGATGAAAAATGTAGCCTAAGAGGTGTTTCCATCTCTCTCCCCTCTGAGAGCCCTTTCAGGATGTGTAGATGGACACAAATCAAGAAGCAACATGGGCTTTCTGAGCCATCACACACGTCCTAGCAGAAGAGTTTGGACACCAAACAAATGTCCTGAGTATCCAGAGCCCATCAGTCAGAAGAGGGCTGTGGATTTAAACTGAACCAGGGATGAGAGCACAAAGTACCAAACTGCTGGAAATCAGGATGGATCCGATGACACCAGGAAACCTACAGCAACACAGGATGGGCTGAGGATCTGATGCATTATGCACACAAAGGCTGTGGATTGAAGTGTGTGTCCTGCTCACAGAGACAGGCTTACGCGGTCAAAGTACTCAGGCCTTAAGATTTTACAGGTTATTGGACTTAACTTTTGAGGATCTGTTACGCCAAGGACTGTAACTTGCTTAAAATCTGCTTTCAGTTGGTCGTTTCACTTCTTTTTCCTAAATAGTAATGGTACCGCTACTTCCTAAAGGCAAAGAAGGAATCAAAAACCCAACACTGGACCCAGTTTGCCATTGCATTACACCTGTTTTACATCACACACACACACAAAAAAACCCCCATTATACCAGTACAAAACCTACCTGTTTCAAAGATTCAAACCTTTATTCTAATCCTGACCCTTTCATTGACATACAAATCCCTAAAAACCTGAGTATTTTAACATTTTCTCCTTCCCTTTCAGCACTTGCTATTTAACTGTTTGCTGTTTTTCTTTTTACACTGGGTCACCACTACAAAAATCTTACCCAAACTATGTGAAGCTATGAATATGATTATGGTCTAGTAATGTAAACAGGCAGGAAGGGGTAAAATAGGGTTGTGTGTGTGTGGAGAGAGAGAGAGAGAGAGAGAGAAGGATCCAGATCCAGTTTATAAACATCCATCTCCAGTAATGAGTCCTCTAGGAAGAAATGAAAAATAGCCCAGGCCTGGTAAAGTCAATTAAGTTGCTTTTAAATAAGAGGTTACCCAGAGAGGCCAAGAGTTAACATGTAAAGGCTTATTGCCAGTGCTGTAAAAAATAAAAGGAGGCTTGAATATTTGAAGACATTTGGTTGCTATTATAAACAAGTGGATCTAATAGTGTGGGTACATTCATAGACTAACTGTAGAAGTTGGGCATCTTATAAGGACACATTGAAAGGAAAAACTGCAAGGTTCCCTGGCTAAATAATTCCAAATGGGTCATTATAAAACCACTGATACAACACGTGTGGTTAGGACACAGGGCATTTATAAGAAAAGCTTTTCAAACCAACCAATAATGAGCAGCTAACAACAAGAGCACAGCCAAAGGTGTATGTAATCTGCGGAGAACACATGGCAAAGCTTTACGGTGCAAATTCTTATAATGACCTGGAGAGCAGATGGCCCTGACACCAGTTCAAGCCGCTTGGAAAAATCAGCTAAGGTTTATCACATTCTTGAGGTTCAGAATTGAGAAAGTGAGCTTAGTCACGGCACCTTCCAGGGAGGAAAAGGCTGTATTTCAAGAGACAAGAAAAGAAAAGAACGAAAAGACAAAGGGAGGACAAAGATGCTCTCCTTTTCTTCTGGAAAGTCAGAATTTGTTGTCTCAGAGCAAAGACTCATTTTCATTTGGGTTTCAAGGAGATTACAGTGGGTTGCCAACATAACCTGGGCACACACTTGTAATTCTTGCAAAGACAAGTAACTTGGAGGTGGGACATGCTTCACAAGCCCAAGAACCAAAGTCACCTTCTCACAAAGGCCAGTGCCCAAGCAGGGGAACTCCCCAAGATACCATTGGCTGTCACGGGATCATAGAATAGAATAGTCTGAGTTGGAAGGGACCTTTAAAGGCCGTCTAAGTCCAACCCCCCTACCATGATCAAGGACATCTTCAACTAGACCACGTTGCTCAGAGCCCCCTTCAACGTTTCCAGGGATGGGGCATCTACAACCTCTCTGTGCAACCTGGGCCAGTGTTTCACCACCCTCATAGTATAAAACTTCTTCCTTATATCTAGTCTAAATTTTCCCTCTTTTAATTTAAAGCCATTTCCTCTTGTCCTATTGCAACAGGCTAAAAAGTTTGTCCCCATCTTTCCTGTAGGTCCCCTTTAAGTCCCGAAAGGCTACAATAAGGTGTTCCCAGGGCCTTCTCTTCTCCAGGCTGAACCCCCCCAACTCTCTCAGCCTGTCCCCAAGGCAGAGGGGCTCCAGCCCTTGCAACATCTCCATGGCCTCCTCTAGATCCACTCCAACAGTGTCAACTCTTCTCACTGGAAGCTATGGCAATGCTGCTCTCTCCTCCAACTCCAGAAGGACTGATCCACTCCCACAGCATCCCAGTGGCACCCTGTGAGATGTAACACGTCCGTCCATACCAGTGGAGCTGTGTCCACAAGACTTACTAGTTTTTCAAGGAAAACCAGTCACTGTTTGCCTGGAACAACTGACAAAGCCCCAGCATCCCTTCCCAACAGCAGACTTAAAATATCTGGCAGAAGGTTTGACCACCACAGACCCTACCTGCTACACCCTAGTGAGCAGCTCAAAGTTGGCCACTGACCTGACCTATTCATCCCCCCCTGCAGCACATATTTAAATATCTGAGCCTCTCCTCATTCTTCACATGCTCATATTTGTATCCCAGAATGGTCAGGGTTGGAAGGGACCGTCGGAGATCATCTAGTCCAACCCCCCTGCTGAAGCAGGTTCTCCCAGAGCAGGTTGTACAGGAACACGTCCAGAGGGACAGTAGATGGGAAAATGAGGAAACGAGGTGGGGGGTCACTATTTCATGATCTCAAGAGGCCGACAGACCTCCAACAAGGAAGTTTTCAGAAACATCAACATAAACTTGAGTTAAGCATTAAACTGCTCCTGACTACCCACCAAACAGCACCAAATTGCCTCTGCCCATGTTAGACCCAGAGGCGAGTCTGCCCCAGGGGAGGCTAAAATGTGAATTCCCAGGAGACCCAGTATCCCCGCCCAGGATGCACCTCTTTGGCATAGCAAAGGGGAACCTGGGATCGGGATTTCCATTTTGAAATTAAAATCTGAAGAAAACGGATGGCTTGCCACGGATCGACAAGTTGCCGGCTCCCTCTCTGGAGCCCAGCACTGATTTCCTGCGCTCTTGGTAAGCAGCAGGAGATGGTGGGACCACGTGCCCCTGCCTTTCCTCCTGCCTGCCGGCCTCCTTCACACCCGCCTGTCAGCTGCAAGGCAACGCCAGATCGGCAAACACAAGGTCAAGCGAATTAACGTCACCAGAAAGGAAATGGGGTCAGAGCTAAGCGGCGTTCCCCTGCATCGACCGCAGGCTGAGTGCACGGACGGGGACAATTAACTCAGCAGCTTGATGAGGAGACTACGTCTTCAGCCCCCTTTTCCTTCGGAAGGAGGGGGAAGGAAAGGGCAGGCACCAGAAATCATTCCTACCTTACAACACCCACTTGAAGGACCATCCAGGGACACGGCCCCACCATACCTGGCCGTGAGCAGAGTCCCGATGATCACAGAATACTTTAGGTTGGACGGGACCTTAAAGAACATCTAGTTCCAATGCCCTGCCATGGGCAGGGCCACCTCCCACCAGCCCAGCCCCATCCAACCTGGTGTTGACCTGACAGCAAAGGTATCCCCCACCCCGGCCACCCTCTGGAGAGCAGCGTGGGATGGCAGAGGAGGAGGCAGGAGTGCAAATCTGCTTCTATTTGTTTAAGCCACCAGTAAATTAGCGCTGCAAATCTGCCAGGCTCACCCTGTGGTTTCACTGAGATTTTTTCTGGCTTTCTGGTCTGGGGTATTATACACACAGGTTTCCTTTCTAGCCCTTGACAAACATTTCTGACCAACTACTCAGGAGGAACAGGGTGGGGGCAACATTCCCAAATCCCAGCGCGAAAACCCCAGCGCCTTCCCCCCCACCTCTTCGTGTAAACACTGCTCTTGTCACAAGAGTCCTACACACAGGTCCCAACGTGGGGGCTACCTCTCCCACCCGCCTTACCTGCCTGCCACGGGGGTGCAGGAAGGGTCAGACTGGGGGGTCAGCAAGCGCGTACCGCACCGGGGAAGCCCTGGGGTTATTTATTAACTGGTGCCAATGCTATCAAAGAGGAGAGCAGCCTGGACACACTAGGGAGAAAGGAAGGAGAGGCTGAGTCCATGGGTGAAGAAGAGTCAGGTCTGGGGAGATGCCACCAAAAGGTGTCCAAAAGACCCCCAAAACCTGGGTCCAGAGACTGTGCAGAGCCCCACTCCTGCCCTCCAGACACCCCACCATCTCCTTGGGTCAGCAGGCACATGGGTGACCAGACATGGCTTGGGCAGCGCTCCCCATCCTCACCAGCCATGAGCAGAGTAGACACTTGTGGCTCTTCCAAAGCTGTGGTGATGGGCTCCAGCTTGGAGCAAACTCACAGAACAAGGAATTAAATAAAGCCTTCTTGGATCTATTTTGTGGGTGAAAAGCCCTCTCTTTTAGAGATGTGCTTAGTGTCACAGCATCCAGGGCTACAGGTCACAAGACCTGGGGTCGTTCCCAAGGACTCAATCTTGGTGTGATCCTCTGTAGAACAAGACCCCCGTGCCTGGCCTGTTTCCCAAAGGAATGGAGATGAGCTCTGCAGACAAGTACCTCCCTCTGTTAGTTCATTTGTCTCTCTTGCCTCCGCTCACAGATGTTGAGTCCTGTTTCCACCACATTTAGCAGCCTGTTGTCGCTCTTACAGAAACAAAGTCCCTATGCAACATGGAAGGGGGAAAAGTTGGTGGCATTGAGGCAGCCATGTGACTTCAGCCACACTATTGGACATCAGAGAATCAATGAGAGCATCATTCCAAACCGAGGGCATCATAAGAGAAGCTACACATGCAGCAAGAAGCTCACTAGAGTAGACACCGGAAAATCCCTCTCTGAGAATAAGTTTGGCAACCAAGTTTCTTCAGTTTCACTACTCGATTGCCCTTCCCAAATCTGCTTTTCAGATCTCCTACTGCAGAGGAGGTCACCAGGGAGAGGGGTCTCACACCGCAGAAGGGCTGGTCCACCATTGCCCGTGCTGACACAGCATGGAGGAACCACATCAGGGAGGAACCACAAGCCAAGATGTTCTCCAAGAGCATGGGGTAACATTTCATGCAGCATGGCTGCAGTGGTTGGGAGACCCTCAGTGGCACTGCGAGCTGAGGGTCCCCCACTGGTGGGGCAAAGAACGTTCTTGGACTAATGAGCAAAGGATGGGGAGAGGGTGCAGAAACATCACCATCAAGCGCAACACAGAGGGCTGGTTCTAAAGGCACAATTTAGCAGGTACCTTGGCAGCAGACTGCCATGCAATCAAAGAGCTGTCATCTGTGCCACAGCCCTGGGCAACCAGGCTGGCTGCTGCTGGGGAGGGCAAAGACCTGCCATGTCATGCTGAAAAGCTCCCCCCTCGCAGAAAAAGCCCGAGTCCTCCAGCAGCAGCAGCGAGCCAAGCCCAAGCAGACTCCTTGGCAGGTCCTTCTCCTCTCCATCCCTGTGGCACAGGCAGCCCAGCATCAATCTCTCTGGTGTGGCTGGCAAGTTCAGTTTGTCTTGCAGTACCCGCAAGCCTCAAGCCCACTCTGGCTGCGCCACTCCCAGGTAATATCTGTCACACACATAAACCTCCTTGCAGACACCTCATCTCTTCTTCCCCACACACAGCGTCTCTCCTAAATCCCCCCTCGTGCTAAAATGCAAGAGCAGGAAAGAGAAAAAGGAGCAGAGATGTGGGACCGAGTTACACTTTGGCTGAGGGGTAGGACTAAGTCAGGTCCTGCAGCTGGAAGGAACAGGATGATCTCATAAATTCTTGGATTCCTGAGGACGGCAGCTCTCTCCTTGACTCTATTCAAACCTCATCCCTGGGACACTTTCCCCGTGTAGTAGGAAGGACCAGGAGCTGGTCTGTGCCTGTATGACCATCAGCCCCGTGCTGCCCACTTGGCTTTGCATGCTAAGGTGGTGCAGAGGGACATGGACCACTCAGCCCAGGGGACAGAACAACAAGCTGGCTCCCAAAAACCCCCATCCCCATCCTTCACTTTTCTGTGCCTCGTCTTGCCCATCCTCAAAAGGAAAACCCTGACTCTTCATACAGGGGGAAAAAAAAAACCAAAACCCTCTCGTATCAGCCAGGGGACAAAAATCCACTTAGCATTGCATCAAAAAAGGAAAAGTGCCCCTAGAGAGAGATCAGTCAGCACGGGGTTGTCCCCACGCCCCGGCTGCGATTAGATCCTCCACCATGGAATAAACAACTCTCACCTTGCCCTGACCCCAGGGAGTCCTACAGCCCGCCTACGCGGCCAAGCCACCAGCATCCCCACGTGGAGCTGGAGGAACCGGGAATCCCCCAAAATTTGCAAGGAATGACTGGGGAAGCCTGGCCAGAGCCAAGTCCAGCCGGGATCTGTGCCTGCCTCACCGTGAGTCCCATGTCACCAGGGTGAGGGACACCTGAGCTGCAGAGCAATTGCTGCCTCGAGCTGAAATAAGGCAGCTCAGCACGCGGAAAAGAGCAGAGTTTTATTGTGCTTCACCCACGTATAAATAAAATAATTGTGTTTCTTTGGGACGAAATATATATTAAATACGCGACACGCTGTGCTTCGTAGCTGAAATACATGTATTCAGTCTGCCCATATATTACTTCTATACTACTTGTCAGGCATCTCCCCCAAGCCGAGGGGGAGGGATCCATCTGAGCTACCAATTAAAGCCCAGCTCTCGTTAAAGGCACCATTGTAGGGAAGGAAAAAAAAAAAAAAAGAAAAGAAAAAAAAGAGAAAAAGATAATTCTGTCAGCACAGATGTCTCCTACGCTGAGGGGCTTGCAAAGAAATAAAACCTGAGCAGCTATTATACCATTTGCAAAGTTATAGACTGTAAATAAACAGAGCAGAGCAGTTCTCCCACCTATAAGATACCACAAGTCAGTGGGCAGCACTGACAAGCCCGAGTCTTGCTGCAACCGCCTTATCTTTCTAATCCTCTGGATTATTAATAGTAGTAGGGCTGTGATAGAGTCCAGAGGCCGCGCCGTGACAGACACCGGCGTGTGAAGCATCCCACAAACACACGGGGAGAGGCCGGTCCTGCCTCTCCGGGGGTCGCGAGGCAGAAAGTTGGGGACAGGGCAAGCACAGAGAGATTAGGTGAGGTGTCCGAGGCCACCGGGCACACCAGTAGCGGAGGAGAAAAATGGCTCTGCTTTCTCCCAAGCTCTTCTCCTACCCTGTCAAGTTCATAGTAGGGTTCTCACTGATCCCGTCTCCCACTGCCCCCTTCACAGTCCTTTGGGAAGACAGTTAACGGGAATACTGGCAGCATCCTCCCCCGGGGTTCATCAGGCCACACTAAAGGCAGAGGGAGGATTAGGACCACCCAGGACTACCCAGCCGTAGAGTAAAAGCTCAATACCTGATCTGACATAAAATGCAGTTCCTTTGCTATATTTTTGATGGGGTTAATCTGCCATCAGCTCAGCCAGCTGAACCTGTTTCCACCACCCACCCCCCCAGCCAGACCCTGCTCAATCTGTTGCATGGGATGCAGGAGGAGTCAGGAGATGGAGGTGAGGAGACTAGCCCACCTAGCCCACCTTTCTCCTACAGCAGCTGGAGGACACTAGGGCTGAGCTAAAACACCAAATCAGGCACAAAGCTAATGAGAAAAAAACAACAAACCAGCATGGAAGGGCAGTCCCTGCTCCACGCTGGCATTTTCTAATTTCTCTTCCCCTAACAACACCCGAAGCCACAGGGAGGTAGGTGTAAGGAGCAGCAGCACCCCACGGGATCTGCTGTAAGACCAAGTATGTGGGTCCCTGCCAAGCAGCACGTGCAGAACTGGGGAGAATCATCACCCCACATCATGGTTCACAGCCTGTGCATGAGCCTGGTCCCAAGGAAGGACGGCAGCATCCCATCGCTGAAAGCGGAGACGGGAATGAGATGGGCTTGGAAGGACAGATACCCTCTAGGACAGGATTTCTAGTTCTTTTACTCAAGTTTGGGTTTTGCTTTTTTTTTTTTAATAGAAATCAGTGTTTTGTAAGGGCTGTGGTAAAGAGGAGGTTGTTCCTGCTTCCCCAGCCCCACTGAGACCCTCCAGTGGGATCCCAGCAAGCCCCCGAATGTCCAAAAGGAGAGCCAAAAGTTCCACAGAAGCTCACAGCAACGTCAAACTCACAGTCTCTGCCTGCCTACCGCCCTCCCGCCTCTTACTCCCAGTCTCTGCATTGCAGGTAACCCTCTTGGCTCCTAGTTCGTCCCGTACTTCTGGGACAACACGAGCCTGGGTGAAATGGACAACTCCTTTCCCGCGGCCAGATCTTCTAAACTCCCCACAGCCCTTGGACGGGCCACCAGCCCCATGGCTGGTGTGACGCCAAACGCTTCGAATGTCCTCTGCGTCCATCAAGGTCGTGGCTAAAATTCCACAACGCCCTCTTCCTGCATCCTCCTCCTCCCCAAAGGCGAGCCCCCGGCTCCGAATCCCCTGTCCCCGAGAGCATTGGCTTTGCCTCTTGCTCATTTGACTTGGCTCCTGCCTGGGTGCCCACAAAAGCCTTGAATTTCCTGCTGGCTCAGGACTGCTCGAGCTCGGCCCCGTTTCCTCCAGAGGCAAATGGGTGCATTCAGCGTAGCAATAAAAACCCAGCGACGTTCTGGGCACGGGGCCTAATCCAACTCCCAGTGAGGTGGAGGAGGGTTATTCTGTTCAAGGGGGGAGGCTGAGGAAGGAGGGGGGGGGGGGGGAGTCAGGAGGAGGGTCCGGGCTTCAGGGATGGGACAGGGACATTGTCAGCCTGGGGGACCTCTTCCGAGGTCACCGCTGGGAAGGCAACAAGTGGTAAATGCCTTTTCCGTGGCGTGGATGCCCCCTTGTTCTCATTCATATTTTCTCAGTGCTACCTTGTGCTTCTTAAGCAAGCTATAAATTCAGTCATATGGGTTTTCTCTGTCCTCTTTTTTTTTTTTTTTTTTGACATCCATTTAATGACTTTTCTCTTTAATATATGGCAGGCATTTTCCTTCTAAAATACCTGAGGTTTAGGACAGGTAGTAAATGGAGACCTCTCACAGAACCACTGGCCCAGAACCCAGTCTTATTGGCGCTTAGAAAAGGAGATCCATTTTTCCTCTCTGCTCTTCAATTAGCTGTAATGTTTGCCTTTAAAACATAAAATTAGAAGCCTTTTTGGAGGCACAAAGCAATATTATACTGCAAAACACATTTTTATTCTCCCCTCCCTGCTACCAGTTTAGCACAGCAGATATATTAGACAGCTGGTTTCTAGGCACCGCTCTCTTCTGAAGATTTAGGGTCCGACTTTCAGTTCCTGTGAAAATAATGACCTCCCTTGCTCTTTATAGGCCTGCGCTTGATCCTACCCATATTAGCAGGACCTTTCAGGTCGAATACTACAGGATTTAGTGCTGGAAAGCAGAGGCATTGAGCAGACAAACATCTCAAAGTCCATCCGACTGAGCCATTCATTGAATATATAGGTCACAAGTTCCTGTTCACTACCGTCGGGCCTTCTCGTGTATCTGAGAGCTGCTTTCTTAAGGCAAGGCATAACAGCGTCACCCTCACCCACCCAGATGTTTCTTTACAGAGGATTCAAAGAACAGGGATGGAGGAGACTATGGGAGTGGGTCACTGGTGGGACATGGTGATTGAGATCCCAGAGATCCATCCTTGGACGAGGCTGTTCTGAACGTGAGACTGGCTCTAACGTCAGCCCCATTCAGCCCCAAATCCTGCCCAGACCAGGCTTACCAGTGGCAGCCTCAGCCCACCATTGCCCACCATGACAAAGTCCTGGCACGGGAGACACATCTGAAGGACCAGAGACCTGCGTGCAGCTCATGAATCACAGGTTGGCTACTCTTGATTAAAAAGACCAAAATACAACTTAATGCTTCCACTGAACCTAAGCAAAACCCTTCCCACTGTATCCCCCCTTTTTGTGCCCAGTCTAGAGAGGCTTTGAACCCATCGCTGCTTCAGGTAGGCAGCTTAAAATCAAATTATAGCGGTTGATGCTTTTCACCCTGGAGGTCTCCGATTACCACGAGACTGTCCAACACAGACAGGGCCACCCATACTTTTGTGAATCTTTAGTCGGGTGGTATTACAAAGGTGAAGCCAACCAAGCTCAGAGGAACAATTCACTGAGTGGGGATAGCCAGCTGGTCCATGCCATTCTCCTCCTGGCATTGGCCTTGCTGTCACAAATCCATAAATAAACACATTCTAAGACAAAAAGGAGTTGACATCCCTATTTTCTTAAAGTGGTTCAAATCACCCACAGCATACGGGAATGAAAAATGTCCCAGGATGGGAGCTATTGATCTCAAGAGGCAGTGAATTGTGCTCCATGTTGGATCAAAGGGGAGTACAAAGCAGAGAAGAGCCACTTTCTCCACCACACGCTGATGATTTTCCAGATGTCTTTTATGGGAAATAATGGCACTCAGAGCACTGTTAACAAAAAGCAGCCAAATCACAGGAAAGGGAGTCTTGACTCTTTTATCTCACTAGTGTTACTCATCCATCTCTAGAGCTAGCTGATAGCAGAATGATTGATTCAGAAATTACAGGAAAAGGAGGAAAAGAAAAGAAAAGAAAAAAAAAAAGTCAATGAAACCACTAAGACATATTAGCAGATGTACCTGCCCCAATAATCCTGTCCGTGCCCTCAATTCCCATTCACCTTCCTTATCTGTTGGGACACAGGACACATGTTTGGCGACGGCGGTGACCGAAAAAAGAGGAGGACGGACGGGTCAGTGGAGCTTCCGCTGTTGCAC
This sequence comes from Calidris pygmaea, assembly GCA_003697955.1. NCBI lineage: Eukaryota > Metazoa > Chordata > Aves > Charadriiformes > Scolopacidae > Calidris > Calidris pygmaea. The sequence continues at coordinate 793,671 of QJSC01029103.1, read as the reverse complement.
CAGGACCCCAGTATTTCTAAAGAACCCGCCAAAACCCAGAAATACCCATGAGAAATCATGACATATGTTGCCTTGATACTTGCCAGCTCCAAGTAAAAGAAAAATCCCTCTTTCCCTTCCCGAAAGAATTTCCCAGTGGGCACAAAGAAGCTGATTTTTCTCACTTTCTCCTCATTTTTACCAGAAATTTCGTTTCTTCCCCCCCCAAGTGCCGTGGCCCCTTCAGCCTGAAACAACAGGAGGGGAGACTTCTGACAGATAAAACACTGAACCAAAATGCTGAAAAACCTCTGTGTGTTCAAAACGGCCGAGCCTGAGATTTGACGATGACGTGAGCCCTACAGTTCCCCTGCTCTGCTCCTGGGGTCCTCTGCTGCTTGGCCCCCGGTTGGTCTCTCCTACCAGCCCTCAAGTGTTTGCTCCTGGGCAGTGGGAGGTGTTTTGTGGTGCGGATGCTCTGGGAACCCTTCTGGGGCCCGTTACGGGATTGCCCGGGAATGCAGTGGCCGAGGTGGTTCCTCTCAGACCATCTATACGTCTAACATAAAGCAGGTGTGTTGCCCTACAGCCCTCAAACCTTTTGAAGTTCACCAAGTGCTTCAAGTCCCTTACTTTGCAGAATACAGAAGTACTTTTCCTTCGTTCTCCAAGTTTTCTCTAAGAGGAAACGGTAAAGGCAGCTGAACTCGACAGCCAGCCCAAGTGCCTGAAGTCACATGTGGGCAGAAGAGGAAAGGGACTAGATTTTTGGCGTGATGAGCCAGAGCTGTCCTCCTTGTCTTCACCCAGATTTGCAAGGGTTCAGCACTTCAGAAAACGGCTCCGTTTCTATTTAGGTGCCTAAAACCGACTGGAGATGCATAAATTTAGGTTTGCCCCTCCAAAGCCCGAGTGCGGAGGCTGATGTTCAAGAGCTCATTGAAAAAACATGGGGTTTTTTTGTGTGTGTGTGAACAGCGTTCATTGACATCTCCGAGGAGCTCCAAGTTTTCCACTCCCTCTGAGTTGTTTTAAAACTATGCGTTTTCACCAAAACCATTCACCCAAAGCAAAACAAAACAAGTGGACTGTTTTCTGTCAAAGTTTCAAAAACGCCGACCCGCTTACAAGACACGGCTTAAGAATCCCCCCAATTAATGAAAATGTTAAATCGGAGGCAAAAGAAAAATCTTCAGGAAAACCAAAGAGAAGTTTAAAAACAACTCCTCCAGGAAAGAGAATTTTAATTAAAAATAATATCCCAGTGGGTAATTTATGTTTCTACATCAGGATTTAAATTGCAGAAGCAGCAAAGGAGGTTGTTTTTTTTTAACGCCATCAGCATCCAAGAGTGGAAAACACCAGATTTCAAATTCATACATTCTATATTTGAACATCTTGTTTCTATTTAATAGAAAAGGCCTCCTTTCTCCGTGAT
>QJSC01029103.1:736603-788384 GCA_003697955.1 Calidris pygmaea | reverse complement strand
GGAGGGGGGGGGACGGGGACACACACACACACACACACTGCGGGGAACCCCCCGCCCCGCAGCCGGGCTCCTGTCGCCTTTCCCCCCTGTTAGCCCGGCGGAGGAGCCGCCAGCGAGGGGAAAACAACAAAAAAAGTCCGAAAACAAATATATTAGAAACGAGTTTTCACCGTGAGAAAGGAGTTTTCAGCGTTAGAAACGAGTTTTCAGCGTTAGACGCGGCGGGGTTTGCCGGGGAGCTGCGGGAGGGGCCGGGAAAGCGACTTTCCCCCCCCCCTCCTTCCCCAATTAAAACCCGTCCCAAAAAGACCCCCCCCCGCCCCATCCTCATCCCCACAGTCCTTTCTCAGTCCTTGTCCTCTTTTCCCGGTCCTTTCCGTGGCTGTGGGACAAACCACCCACCCCCCTCCCGGGAACCCCGGCTCCCAAACCCAGCATCTCTCACACCAGAGCCGCACAAGCTATACGTATATTATATACATACCCACACTACACGTACACACACACACACACACACACACTTCCTGCCGCGTTCCGCTATTCCGCTACGATTTACTTCGCTCTTTCTACATCCCTCATTAATCTCGCTTGCCAATTTAAACCGTTTCCCTTCTGCTGCACGGATTTTTTTTATTTTTAAGAGAAAAAGCTATTTTCCAAGCAACTCGCAGACAAGACTCGAGCTCACCGCTCCCATCCCCTCCCGTTTTGTTTTGTTTTGTTTTTTTTTTTCCTCTCGGCGGGATGGGACCCCTAAAATTCTTTTCCCCGCATTGTTCGGTAATTAGAGAGCCGAAGAGGTAATAGGGTAGGTTGGTTTGGTTTTTTTTTTTTTGTTTATTAAACCAACTGACATATATCAAGGTGGGGGGAAGATAAACTTGCCGACACACAAGCCCTTCTTCGAGGTTTAAATATGTTTGCTCGAAGCCAAAATCCGTTGCTCTTTACTCGGGGGCGGGGGTGGTGGTGGAAAAAAAACCCCAAAACCTACAAGGGGGATGTTAATAACTTAAATGAGAGACTGGGGCAAGGAATGCAGGATCGGATCCCTCCCCCCCCCCCCATTAATAGCCTTAAACGACTTTACATTTTTATACCCGGCGGTGAGTACTCAAGAACTCTGAGCGTGTTTGTAAGACTAGAAAGATCTATTGAGAGACTTTTTTTTTTTTAATAGCGCATTAATGTTTCCCAAGACTTCGTATTAACTCAAGAATCACTGAAGGTCGATTTGTAAGTGTCTGGACACTATAAAAGCGTTTGTAAAAGCAGAGTCAGTTGCGCGCATTAAAATAAGGAGGTTCCTTTGTGAGATTTCATGCCAGGCCAGGAGCCCTTTTAAACGCTATTCAACTGCCTCATTAGAAGGAGCTAACAGGAGTCAGGCCTCCTCTTTAACCCCCCCCCCCGCTCCGTGTCCTCCCCTCAAATCAACCCTTTAATACATAGACTGGCAGATTAGGGGCTTTTAAAAGCTGGCTCTGTCCCGGATAGCCGGTTTCCTATCCTGCTATTGTGACAGCTCTTCCCTGCTATCAATTACATCCCACCCCAAGCTGAACACCCCCCTCCCGCCCTCCTCCGAGAGCACCTCCACCGGCTCCACCGAGGGGAGCGAGCCCCGGTTGCCCCGTAGGGTCGCCTCCTCCCCCGGCCACCGCCTGCCGGAGGCTCCGGCCCCGAGAAGCAAGAGATGAACATCCCTTTCCTTCTTTCCTTTCCACTCTCAGCCGAATAAAACAAAAAAAAAAAAAAAAAAAAAGGAGCATGCCTGGACCCGAAAATCCGTTTCCGAATAGATTAACAACCCCTCCTGTGTTAACACCAGCTCTGTTCTTTTTCTTATTAGATCGCGGAGATGAATGGGGCGGTGGGGGGAGAAGGAGCAAAGCGGTGGGGGAAGGTTGGTCACCATTATCTGCTCTCCACATGTTCTCTGTGGGTATATATAAAATATAGGAATGGAGTCCCCTTTAAGTAGTTCTTTTATGACTTGTTTTAACAGAAAACACAGAATAAGCCAATGTTTGATATTACAATATAAAACACATTTGTGGTATGCTAGGGGCTGGCTTGTTCCTCCCTCCTTCCCCCAATTCTGTTCCTCACCCAAATCTGGTCCAGACCCCACCCCTGTTAGTCGAGCGGGCACAGACCTTCCACCCCCTGGAACGGAGTGTCCTCCTTGGTCTGCAGCCACGCAGAGGTTCGGTTCCTTGAAAGAGAATTTGGGCTCGCAGCTCAGACGGGTATGAACCTCCAGTTCTTTATTATTATTGCTACTAGGCATAATGTTAGAATCATAATTCTCCATTTATATGGGGGCCTGGATTCAAAAAGCCTATTGGAGCCTGATAGAACAGAACAACATATAAATCTGAAATCAAAGCCAAACATGTCCTAATAAAAACCAACCCAATGCAAAAATCTGGTGGAGAAACAGCAAACCCTTTCTTGCTCCCATATACCAAAGCCCCCAGTCCATAACTACATAACAATAATTAAAAAGAACCCCGAGCCCTCAAGCTGGCCACAAACAGAGTCCCAAATGCCATGCGCAGTCTTGAAAGTGTGGGCAGAAATTCCAAGTGTCAAGAGAAAAAGCGCAGTTGAGAACTTGCTTGGGGCACTTGCTTTTGCAAACGCTCACAGGGCTGTTACCCAAGAGCAGAAGAAGCTGTTTTGCCCGGGCTGAGGTCTCATCTCTGCTCTAAACCTAAACTCAGTCTCCTTTGGTAAGTCTACACACTTCTAGTTTTAATAAGAATCACAAGGTCTCCTCTTATGGTGGGATAAGTCTGTGAGGACGTAATTAGAGCCAATTGCAAGCCATCACTGAAATTAAATAGGTTTGCTTGACACCGTTCTCCACAGTTAGAACAAGGTCCCTCTTCAACCAGAGGACTGCTGAAGACTGGTCCTGTGAGGAAGCACCGGGAGGTTCAGACACCACAGAAATATGACAAAGGACGCCGGGACAAAATAAAGTAGCATTTGCACCGATTCAATCTTAAATCTGGGCTTTTACTGCCACGGGAAGGGATCCTGATGCAGGTGAAATGTTTCAAGGCATGGCATGCCGTAACCAGCCATCCTTTTGGGTTTCTGCCTACCCTAAAAAAGAAAAGCAGCCCTTCCATAGAATTCCCTGCCCTTGCAGGGAATAGATACACATCTCCTGATTTTCAGGGCCAAATATTCCTTTCTATTCACACGAGCCCAGCCACCGAGCCCTGATGACAGTCGTGTCTTAGCCTGGAAGGCCCCAATTCAGAAATGCACCCCATCAGCAAACCACTTCAGCACCTGCTTAACTTTGGGGCTGGATTAAATCGGCCTCCAGAACATGCTTTCAATTTATTAATAGTTTAAAGCAGCAGGAACAGATTGCGGGGGGTGGAATTTAAAACCCAAGGTGCATCGGGATCCCTAAAAAGGGAAAACAACCCAAAAATAAAAATAAAAAATTAGGTTTTTTTAAAAAAAAAAAAAAGAAAAAAAGGCAAAAAGGATGAAAGTCTCCTCAAATAGATATATTTTAAAAGAAATGCCTCTGCCCACCCCCTCCCCCTGCTAGCATATTTCAAGCACTTTGGATGTTTGTGTCTGTCTTCCTTTCAAGGAACCCCCAGCACATGAATGGGCAGAGCAGCAGAATGAATGGGACACTTCAAAGAAAATGAAAACCATTACTGGGAAATCTGTTTATAGAGAGGATGAATGATTACGAGACAAGATGCCAGCGGAGAGAGAACACAAGTGAGGGTGCTCCCTGCACAGCACACAACGTAACTCAGGGGGTTTCAGACCTTTCCTCAGCGCTGCGCCCCTGTATAAATTTTGGGTGAAAAGCCTCCCCCCACAGTCTTCCCAGTAAACCCAGAGCCCCCTCCAATGCCATGGGAATGGTAGTGTTCCTGTGACCCCCATGCACCTGCTCCTGATTCCCCCCCCATGGGGTGACTCCCCCCTCCCTCCCGACGTCAAGATGGGATATTAAAAGAAATTATTTCCATTGCCTGGTGTAGATGAGAAATGGATAAACAGCGTGTCACTCACGTTCCAAGTGGGTAAACTCCATTTACCCTCAACACCACCCCACGGAGACCCTGCCCTGAGAACGGCAGATTTTATCTGAACCTCACAACATTCTCACAGAGTCTCATCCATCTCCACTGTTGCCTTGCGCTGAGTTTGTAAAGAGCTCTGCATTATGTGCACGCGGTGCCTGGAGACCAGAAAGTTTGTACTGGTTCCTCCAGATGCAACCTGTCCTGAATCCATCTAACCCAACTGTTGACAGGCAAACGGGGAGGTGGGACTCTCTTTTGGGGAAGAAAGGGGCTGACAAGTATCCCCCTCTTGGCATCCATCGTACAACCAGTGCAATCTTCTGCACAAAGAGCCTAAGAGATTTCCATGCCTCCATTCAGCATCTAAAGCACCTGGGTAGATCTACCAAGGCAGAACAAATGGCTCCTTGTCATCCCCACCTTCATCAGCCTTGCTCAGAAGAACATACTTGTCCTGACACATGCCAGATGGACAAACACATTGGTTTTCCCCCAAATCACTGCTGTGTTTGAGTCTTGCTTGCTGGCAGATAGAGAAGAGAGAAAGGCAAGTGATATGGACCTCAGTAACAGCACAGTAAGACCCTATTTAGGAACCACAGCCTCCCGCTCGAGCAAGGAGGTAGCAGTAGAAAATAGCCCTCAACCACCCTTGTTGTTTTTGGCATAAAGAGGCAGAAAATATTTCTGCTTCTTTGAATACTGAGAATATTTGTACCATGACCAGTGTGGTTTTCACAGCGCTCTCAGGAGTTGCAGGGAGAGGAACACCAACATCCCTGGGGCTGAACCATGGGATAGGCTATCATCAGTCCTCCAAGGGCTCAAGGAGTGATGTTAAGGCAACGTCATTTAGAGCACTAGCTGATGGAGCCGCCTGTTTTTCCCATGCCACTGACTTCTTCAGGAGGAAGCAAAGTCTTCCTAGGCATGTCCAGGATAACAGAAGGCCCCAAAGAAGCTTGATGCCTTCACACGAGAATGGCCCATATTCTCTAGGGTCCATTTAGGAAGCCAAGGGCAGAGCTGGGACCATACTATCACTTGGGTCATGCTCCAAAACCTCCAAACAGCATCGTGCTCAAAAAAAAACCACACCAGCAACTGGTGTCTCCCTGGCAAATGTAGTGAAAAGTCCTTCCTCGGAGCCTCTACCTGTTCCTTCTCTCTCCATAGAAGCTCACTACCTACCACTTTGGCAGTGAGTCAGATCCACTGCCCACCCAGCTTTCTTGGTGGAGCTGCCTTTCACATAGGTGGGCACCATCAGCTCTCACGCCACTCTAATCATCTCCCATTACCATTTGGACTTCAATAATCAAAAGTGAAACGTGAAAGTAGGCTGAGCTCCAGCAGAGCGTGAAGGCAGCAGCCGTGCCAACCAGCTTTCAGTGGCTCATTTCATCTCCTCCTTTCGAGGGAGCGATGGGGAGCACAAGCTGGTGATGGATCAGCACAGTGTCAGCGACCCAATGCAGATACCCACTTGCGTTGCTCCTATCTCCCATATAATCCCCCCAGCATCTGCTGAAGTGATCCTAATTTGACCCACGTCTATAAATAGATAAGAACAGGTGAGAACCTCTTTAAGTTTCCGATTTGAGTTGTTCTTTTTACAGACCAAGCAGATAAAGTGTCCTTTCTATCTCCGTGCCCGGACACACACGGGCACAAGCCACTAAAAAAGCCCAGAAACAGCACAATTGCCCAACTGCATCTACTGAACCAAGGTGCACAGTGCTCCAAGCAGGTTGGTACAGAGTGACAACTGCCATAACCCTCAATTCCTGTCCCGGGAAACATCTCCAGGTTCCTACAAAAAGACCCTTCAGGTCAATCAACCACCATCTGGTACCACAACACTAGTGCCAGCCTACAGGTACTAACAGAAAAGAGGGAGAGGAAAACATAAGCACTTGCCATTCTTTGTTCCTGGGCAACCTCCCACCAGCATCACTCCATGTGGGCAACCACAGGAGCATGAGGAAAGCTGCCAGGCTCCTGCCTGCCCTCCAGCTCGGCGACACGATCGGGAAGTTCTCAGGCTTCACTTCCGCGGTTTACCATGATGTCACCCAAGCCCTCCCCACCCGTGTATTTATCTAACAAGAATAAATGATTGGGAACCACAAATTGCAAAGTTATAAATATGTCTGGAGAGGTGACATCATAACAAACGAGATGAGAACAGAGCTCCAGTGACTTAAGACATCATCACAACCCCTGGAACTATGCATACCCTTGGATACAATTCCACCGCTTTATTTTGTTGGGGGTCATCGTGTGGCTTTCTCATTTTGACCAAAGTCTTTCAGTCTTTATTTTTCCTCTCTATCATGCTTGTCCTCCTGCCTGAGGCCAGCTCTCATATTTACTCTCTTCTCTGTGTTTCAGAGGCATTGAGTCTTACCTTAATACAGATTATACTCTCAAAAGAAAGGAGTAGCAATTTAAGCTAGAGAAGTAAAGGTTAGCTGAAAACCAGAAAATGTTATGAGGCTGTGACAAAGTTACTGAGTTTATTCTTAAGTAGTTTTGAAGACAGTTGAAGAGAGTGAGGAGAAGGGAAAGAAATCAAATTCTGTTAACCCAGTGCTTTATTTTAAACCTCAGAGGAATGCTGAGCATCTCTTAGTTTCTTTAATTTTCTAGAAGCACTGGGGAGTTCAGGATTGCAGGCCACCTTTAAAAACTAAGTGTAGAAGGAAACATTTCCAAAAACCCTTGAGTCTGTGACTTAGGTGCCAAAGCACTACCAGAAGAAAAAGAAATCAGTGGAATTCAAGCTTTGAAGTCACTTCAATTCCCTCAAATTTTACATTTTACATCCAGACTTGCTGAGGTACATGGCTAACGCTAAGGTCTCACCGGCTACTGTCAGGAGGTCTCAGAACAGCACAAACATCCACACTGCAGCAAAGTTCAGCAGGACTTGGGATCCCAAACTCATCCAGCTTCCTTGGAAACCCCAATCTGAAGTTGGGTAACCAAACTCGAATCAACACTGGAAGTGACTCCACTCTGGTGAGGGCAGAGCCTGCAAATTCTGACATTTCTGCAAAAATCAACATGGCAAAGTGTTTTGTGTCAGTGTTTTAGTGCCATGCGAGCCGAGTGTGCACTGGTGGCCCAAGGATGGACTAAACATCCTCCCCAGGTGACATCCAGCCCTGTTGCTAGCAGCTTCCACCCACAGCTAAGGTGCCAGAGGGATAAGAGCCCTTGAGCTGGGGCCAAGTGGGACAATTTTTGAGCAACAGGCTGCTCAATTGCCCCAAGGAAAATCTGTGCCAAACCTGTGAGGACTTTCCTCTTGCTTGACTCTCGGTTGGTATTTCTCCAGGGCACCATGCCAGCTTGGCGTGCTGGCTCTAGGGCTTCTTTCCCCATGTAGACCTCCTCCTGCCCTAACCAGCAGCAACATCCCCAAGCACAAACCAAAACCTAATCCCTCTCCCCTTCAAAGCTGGGGAGGCAGGAATTGTCCCACTGGGTCCAGTGTAGGATTGGTCAAAAGCCTTTGCCCCGAGCCAAGTCAAAAGAATACAGCTGGGTCCACACATCAATGCAGGAAAGTGAATTTACTGACAACAGCTTTGCTTTTCTTAGGGTTTTTTTTTCAGTCCGCAGAGCCAGTTCTGCAAGCCACATGCTGGCCTGAGTCTTGGGAGGCCAAATCAGCATTTCCTTCCCCCCCCACCCCCAGCACAGACTTCCTATCTGAGACGGGCATGTCCTTTAGCACCTCTGTCCAGGTAGGGAGCTGTGGCACAAGGTAAACATACTGCAGAGATTAACACAACACAGTTTTGAGATCAAGCGGTCTACGGGCATGAAAACCTGGAGATCTGCAGCTGAAATTTTGCAGGGGGTTCCTGTTCCTACAGCACCAAACTTCAGCTCAAACCCTTCAGCAGAGGGGCTTTCCAGACCCCCAAACCCATCATTGCTTCTGATACAAGCCAAAGGTTCAAACCCCTCCAAACTTCGGCAAAGCTTTGCTCCAAGATCCGAGCTCTAGGGCTTGGGTTTTAATGGTGTATTTACTGATGAGGTGAAATATGAATCTGGTTTTGACTTTAAAAAGCCAATTGTATTTTGGGGGCGGAGGGAGGGGGAAGGGGTGCTCTGACCTGACCCGCTAATCTCTTTTTCTTCCTTTAAAGTTGTCTTCTAAATCTGAACATTAAAGGTGATTAGATACCTAAGGGACTTCCCATGTCATTAGTTAATACTTTAGAGCTTGTTTTGGTTCCAGCTCGCAGTAATGCAGAGCCCTTTTGATAATACATCACCCTGCTCAAATATGCCTGCACAGTCTCCAGATGATATACCCCACCAGTGTCTGCCTCTGTACAGCTCGCAGATTGGAAGGGTCGGAGACGAGTTTAATTTAAAGATGAGCCGCCCTTGGGCTGCCAAAGGAAATGGCGTGTCAGCTACGTCAAAAATAGATACTGTTGTGCAGATATATGGAGGGAGAGATGGACGCTGCCAGTGCTATCAATTACCTGGATTGCCTTTAAATGTCAAAGCAAATCCTTACCCATTCCTTCTCTAAAACCTAAATCACTGAGAGAGACAAGGTCAACCCAAGCAGGCTGGAATGCTGGGAGAGGAAAACATGTACATAACATTGCGTGTGTGAGGGGATAATTTGTGTGCACACACGTACATTTAGGAGCATTAAAAGCATATTGACTCATGGATTCAAATTCTGAAATAGCGTTGCTGGGTTTTCAGGTGTCATCAGTAACATCAGTCCCCAAAAGAAAGATCCTTTCCAAGTCAATAAAAGTGGCCTCGTGGACTAAATACATTTAAAATTCTCATGTCGCTCCTATTTTCCATTGTTTCAGTATTTTTTTCCCCCCGCTGTGGGGATATAGGTGCCTTTGACAGACTCAGAAGAAACCACACAAATCTAAACTGCCTTTGGGAAAGACCAGACTCTCTCTGTATATACTTTTCCCCTCTCGCTGCTGAGCAAATAATACAAGCATAACATATGTGCACCTACATATCAGCATCCTTCAAGGCAGACCTCCTGGGAAACAGCATGAAATGATCCCTCGGGAAGGGCCCCAGCCCTTTCGGGAACAGGATATGGGGAAATTGAGGAGTGGGGAAAAGGGGAAATCATCAAATCCTACAGGTGGGTAAATAAAAGGAGACACAGTTTATTACAATAGAGAGGCAAACATAAGGTTTAAGCTTGGTCTCTTAAGAAATGAGGTTTATGCAGTCAGTCTGCACGTGGGATACATATATAAAATATAAATAAAATAAACATACTTATCTCCCCCGTCTCCAATAACTTTCAAATTTGTTGGCCAGTTCCAACCCAGCTTGGTGGAGGGGGCAGAGGTCTTACAGTTCCTATAAGTTTTATGAAAATAGGGCCCTCTCCTGTATCCTGAGACCTATTAATGCCCACACTGAAAGAAATTGTTGAGCTCACGTTGCAGCTTATTAGTAATATTATTAGACACTGGAGAATCCACAGGGGAGAGAGAAATATTAAGAAAGCCCCAACGGCAGGAAAAGCTTCAGTTGGAGTTTGCACCTTCTTAGACACCAGAGGATCCAACCACAAGACACCAACTGGTTGAAACCCCCATTTCATTGCATCTCCTGCTAATAACCACTTCTTTTACATAAAGATATTTTGTATATTTCCCAGCCTGGCCTCACAGCAAACTCACGCCAGCCAATTAAGCCGAGCTGTAATTTACAGCTCCCTCCTTCCTTCGCCTTCTTCCTAGGAGGGATTAGTTAGCCACGCCGAGACGCACGGAAGAGGAATGTAATCACAGGAGGGCATTTATCACCTGCGTTTTCGCCGAGGGCACCCGCCTGATTTCTGTACTCTTCTTCCTTCAACAGGATCGTCTCCTCTAGATAACTCCTCACCAGGCCAGCCACCAGATGTACATTAAGGGCTGATTTCAGTGCAGCGCATCCGAGAGCCCAGCAGCTTCCCATGCACAGGACGCGGGGTAAAAATGTAAAGAATTTCAGATAAACACATTTGGAAAGCCACTTAGGGCTACTGGGTAGATGAAGGCAAGGGAGGCAGGGGAATATTTTTTGCAGTGAACAGGCAAAGAGGGACACTCTTCATCTCTTGAAAAACACGTTCGTGAGCTGCTCTCTAGTTCTAGAAACTCTGAGTATATGGCCAACCAGGAGATCCTCGAGCACCAATGACTTTAAAATAGGAGACCTCTAAGAGCAGGGAGGCCACAGAGGAGGTGGAGTACATGGATCAGGTCTATGTTAAGACTTGCCTGACAACTGCCCCTGATTTAGTTCCAATGGTTTGCCAAATTGGGGGAAATATTCAACACAAGTGGGCCTTAGTGTGGTGCCACGCAGAGGAATGAGCACTTTTGGTACCACCACATACATGACCGAGAGTGTCACGAGACAAAGGGAACGCACCTGGAACATTTCCCTTCTTGGTTTCTAGAGGGAAACTCTGACAAAATAGTTGTGGGGCTTTAGATGACAGCCATATGTCACCACAACAGGGGTACAGCCCTGACCTGCTCCCCAACCCTACAAGTCCACCTCCAGCACCACCACGCATCTGCTCATGACGTGTCAGCCTAATTGTCCCTTGTTCTATCTGTTCCCACAGCACGATGAAACCCCTTCCTTCAGGGGCTGCTGGTCCAGTTGCATCTCCATATGTTAGGCGGGGTTTTTTAGGCAGTTTCAGTGTAGAATGAGAGACCATGTATCTCTGAGGTTCCATGTATCTCTGACAGCTGAGAGTCAGGATGATGCAGGTGGCTGTGGGAATAAGTCAAAGAGTCAGCAGTGGCCTGAAGCAGAGCAAGCAGAAGCCAAGAGCTGCCCAATACTGCTCTTTTACAGAAACTCTTCCCACGAAGTGAAGGATCTAAGGAATTATGGGAAGGAGAAACTCATTACTACACCAAAGCATTAGGCTGGGTGATCCCATGGGAGCCAGGACGCCGCTAGTTTCAGCAAGGTTGGGATCTGTCCTTCCCTCTTTCGTCAGATTACTCTGAAAAGCCTAGAAGCAACCACAGCCCACCAGCTCCGCGCAGCAAGTGCGGCAAATGCTGGTCAAAGCCACCTGCCCTGAGCACCCTGGGCTCCGTTCCAGCCTCCAGAAACCAGTTTTGGGGTCAATGGGAAGTTCACCTTGGCCCTCAGGAGAGGGGAACTTACCCATCCAATTAACAGCTAAAACACTGCTGCTTCTTATATGTGTAGGTTCCCAGCGGTGTTGGGGTCTCTATGAATAATTGATGGCCAGATGGAGCTGTGGTTATCAGTATGACTGCAATACTGTGCTGGGAAGAAATTTCCAGTCCATAAGGAGTAGAAAATGCCTCCTTCCCTCCTCGCACAGGAACGTTACGACCCACTATCGCGCTCTTGTTGCTCATTCAAGCCCGCTTTCATGCGCCGGACACAGACTCCCATGATGGTCTACAAGCTTTTTACCCAGTACGGGCTCGATTCTGCAGTCTCAAAGTTGCAATTTCCCCAAGAATGCCTGGAATTTCCCCCTTTATGCAACACACGTTTGGCAGGTTCCCGCTTTGATGAGTGAATATCTTCATTTACCAGGGGAAGTATTCCCACACACATGCTATCTCTTTGAACAACCCAAGCCACCAGCTTAAACCCAAGGCAGATGAATTGCCCTTCCTCTTTCTTGGGGCCTCTAAAGCCCCTGAGATATTTTTTAAAGGGTGCATGTTTTGATTTAAACCTCATAGCTCAGAGTTTACTCTGCCTTTTCTTCAATTGCTTGCCACTTTGTGGCAAGCTCTGGGTTTTGCCAACTGGTAAAAAAAAAAATAATCCTTTTTTAGTATTATTGAATTATCAAAGCTTCACCAGGAATCCTTCTTTTGCAAGAGAGATTCCCATTTCTTGGTTTATTAGTTGGGAAGGGTGTTCCTTTAATGTCACACTATTTGATAAAGGACAGTATCAAAGAGAAAGAAATTGCAAACTAGGAACTGAAGATTCATACTTTGGAAAAAAAGACCTCTTCTGAGTGTACCTGTCCTTTGTGTTTTCCACAAACTGAATAGCTTGAAGAAACTACCCTCTAACCTGAGTGGTGGATTTTTATTGGAATAAACTTGTTACATTTAAAGGTGAAGAGTTGAGACAATGGACAAAGTCAAGTCATTTCTCTCCTGTGGCACCCTCCCTCCCCCCAGGTCCCCTTAGGAACATGTGAACATGCACCAAGGAATTCCCTTCTCTGTAGGACTTAGAGCTCTCCTGTGGTTTCCTGATCTCGGGGAGGTTGGATCTGGAAGATCTGAAGATCAAGCTGATCACCGAAGCAAATCTCTATGCCAGATGCCTGAACTTGTGCAAGCCAGCCCAGCCATGCCAGGCTGCATCCAGTGGTGATGCCCTCACAGCTTTGGGTGGAGAAGTGAGGAAGTGAAGAGCTTGTGAGCGAGCACAGGGTCTACCAACAGCAATTCTGACCCTTCCAAATGCTCAGTCTGCCATCATACCACTTAGCCTCAAGCTTTTATGGAGAATCACCAGTTTTAAAATAATCATACAAGTCATTTCACCCCCGTAAAGGTTTATCCTGGGCCATATCTGAATCCCCAAGCGTGTTCAGGTCACTCTGCTGGGCTGGAGCGGGGGTCCCTCTGTGCAGTGGGGTTAAGAGTCAGAGCACTGCCATCAGCAGGGGAAGGAGGAGAACTGCTGGGAACCAGGTAGGGATTTAAGATCTGTACACCACAATTCTGGCTTTTACTATTTAGCAATTAGCATTTAGCAGTGTCCAAGCTGTTATTTTGCTTGGAGGACTCCCCAGTTTGGTGCAGCTTCATACCTATAGAGAACAAAAACATTCTCTCTCCATACTTGCAGTTTCCTGGCAACATCCCTGCTCCATCTCCAGGTCATGGGCTCTTTTTTGTAAGAACAAAAAAATAAATTATACCAGATATAATACTGTTTCCTGAGAGACTTCCCACCTGCAGGACTCAAAGTGTGGATCAGTGTTCAACAGGGACTCAAACCTGCCTCTTGGTTTGCCTTGGCCTTAGTATTAAACGCCAATCAGAGGATGAAGTGAGAGACTACTTGGGAATGAGTTCCAGCATAGCAAAGCCATCATCCCAGTTCAACACACCAGCAAAATCAGAAAGCCAGTGTCAGGAAGAGATCAGAAAACAGGATTTTGTCTCCAAAAGAGATGCCAGGGCGTTGATTTCATTTCCCCCTGATTACAGGTTGAAAAGAAAAATAAAAGTCAAGATCTTGAAATATTTTCCAGAATGGAAATTTTGAAATGTTCCAAGATGGTTTTTTTTTTACTTTAATGTGTGGTCCAAAAATCAGAACAAAATTGAGTCAGAATAAAAACAAGGTCAAAGTGAAAGGGAAAAATAAATATTTCTATTTCAAACTGTTTCTAAATTTCCCCTGAAGCAGGACATGTTCCCGCAGCACCTTCCTCTGCAGGCAAGACAGCAACTGCTTAGGGACACCTCTCTGTCACCATTTTCGACCAAGAAACCAAGCATCCCCTGCTTGAAATCAATTCAGAGAAACCAGACAGAAGTTGCAGCCTCAGAACCAGAACAAAATACACTTAAATCCTGTTGCTGGAGAGGATTAAAGCAAACCTTTTGAATTTGTCTCCTGTGTCTATGTCTTAACCAAGGCATACAGGATGTTCCTTCGATAACCCGTGCTGCTGCAGCTTAACAGGACTCCCTGATGCACTGAAGGAAGATGAGCAAAACACAAGAGGGCTGTGAAAGGTGCCAAACTTTGGGTTGGAAGAAGAAGAATAACATCCCCATATTAGCTGCTGAAGTGTGTCCAGAGGAGAGCCACCAAGGTAGTGAGGGGTCTAGAGAACAAGTCATACGAGGAGAGGCTGAGGGAACTGGGCATGTTTAGTTTGGAGAAGAGGAGGCTGAGGGGAGACCTCATTGCCCTCTACAACTCCCTGAAGGGAGGGTGTAGAGAGGTGGGGGTTGGCCTCTTCTCCCAAGGGAATAATGACAGGCACAGAGGGAATGGTCTAAAGTTGGGACAGGGGAGGTTTACATTAGATATTAGGAAGAATGACTTTCCTGAGAGGGTGGTCAGGCCCTGGAACAGCCTGCCCAGGGAGGTGGTGTAGTCACCATCCCTGGAGGGATTTAAGAAAGGTGTAGACTTGGCTCTTCAGGGCATGCTCTAGTGCCTGGGATTATTGCTTTGTGGGTGGGTGTGATGTGGTGGGGTGTTTTTGTGGTTGTTGTTTTTTTTTTTTGTTTGGTTGGGGTTTTTGTTTGTTTTGGTTCTTTTTGTTTTGTTTAAGGTTGAACTCAATGATCTCAGAGATCCCTTCCAACCACGGTGATTCTGTGATTCTGTGAAAAATAAGTAGACCATGAGATAGGAGGGGGGGGGGTTACCAATCCGACCCCGATTCACGCTCGGGTGTGTTGATTTCTGATTAAGAGGGAGGAGGGGCGGGGGGGAAAGGCAGGGGAATCCTTTTCCCGCTGGAACCGGCGGCGGGACTGTGCGGGACCCGCAGCAGCATCGCCCCGAAATCCGCATCATTTCAGCGCCCTCTGGTGGCCGCCGCCCCGCGCTGCAGCCGCGCCCGCCCCGCAGCCCCGCGCAAGGACCCCAGCGCCCCGGGGGATAGGAAGGGGGTAGGGGGGGAGGCAACAAAAAAAACCAACAAAACCAAACCAGGGAATGATTTTCCCAAGGATGTCGCCAGGACCTGCGTGTTGCTGAGGGACGGCAAGATACAGGGCTGCGTCCCTCGCAATTTCTCCTCTCCGAGCAGGTATAATCTCTTTTCAAGACTAACACGGGTCTTCGCCTCCTGTAGCGGTGACTTTCACCACCTCATTAAATCTCACATTAAAAAAAAAAAGTCTCTTTTCCACCTGCTTTCTGACAGAGCCACCAAGGAGCAAAACCTCACTGTTAATCCCTTCCTGAACAGGAATACTCCCACCTTCTCCCACACACCAACAGGCACAGAACAGGACTGTCACCCGGCCACTGCCAGCAAAACAAACCATCCTCTTCAAGGCCATCACCCCCGGGGCTGTGTCCCTTCAGGCTTGTCAAATAGTACCACGATATTGGGAGTGTGGAGGAGCATCAGGTCTCCATCAGAGAGGGGAGATGGAGTGATGCTGCAGGCTGGGAATGTGCCATCACATACACAGAATCACAGAATGGCATGGGGTTGGAATGGACCTCTGGAGATCATCTAGTCCAACCCCCTGCCAAAACAGGTCAACCTAGAGCAGGTTGCACAGTAACATGTCCAGGAGGGTTTTTAATGTCTCCAGAGAAGGAGACTCCACCACCTCTCTGGGCAGCCTCTTCCAGGGCTCTGCCACCCTCACAGGAAAGAAGTTCTTCCTCATGTTTAGGTGGAACTTCTTATGTTCAAGTTTGTGCCTGTTTGCTCTTGTCCTCAACCTGAGCCCACTGGAAAAAGACCAGCCCCATCCTCCTGACACCCACCCTTGAAGTGTATATAAGCTTTGAGCAGATCCCCCCTCAGCCTTCTCCTCTCCAGACTAAAAAGACCCAAGTCTCTCAACCTTTTCTCATAAGAGATGCTCCAGGCCCCTCATCTTTGTAGCCCTCTGCTGTACCCTCTCCAGCCATTCCTTGTCCTTCCTGAACTGGGGAGCCCAGAACTGGTCCCAGTGCTCCAGATGTGGCCTCCCCAAGGCAGAGCAGAGGGGCAGGATGACCTCCCTCAACCTGCTGGTGATGCTTTTCCTGATGCACCCCAGGATGCCATTGGCCTTCTTGGCCACAAGGGCCCATTGCTGGCTCATGGTCATCCTGTTGTCCACCAGGACTCCCAGGTCTTTCTCCTCAGAGCTGCACAGAGCAGAGCAAGGAATCATCCCTCTTCCCTCTGGCCTCAGCATGTTGTAGCCTCTCCGGGGAGGTCAGTGGATGAGGACCACAAGAGAGGTGCTGCGACCACACCCAGGTGTTGCCTTGGCTGAAGGGAGAGGCTTGGGATGGGAGCCAGTGGTGAAAGTCTCCTTGCAGGCCTGCCAGATCTGATAGCTTGGTAAAAAAGCACAGCTTGTCCATGCCATATGATGAAATAAGAGGTAATTAGAAAGGTGTTTGCCCTGGGCAGAAAGATGGCAGGAATAGAATCAATAGGAGTGACTCAGGACCTGCTTCTTCTACAGCAGGACATTTTCCGAAGACCTCAAGACCCCTTGTACCATTGTACCACCTTCAAGCGGTGATACAGGTATGGGTTGCTCAGTTTTAAACACCTTAAGTGCTAACCTGCTGCTATGAGCCAGCCCTTTTCCCAGGGACAACAGCAGCATTTCAAAGCCTTTCTTACACTGTGCATGATCTTACCTGTTCTTCCAGCCTATTTTGATAACTTGCTCTATTTCCACAGCAGACAGGCCTGAGAAGATACCCTGCCTCCAAATTCCTATCTAATTCTAATAGCATCAGCATTACGTGGTCCCCGGTGAACTCTAAATGGTCCTTTTTGGACAAAGAGCTTTGTTCCTCCAGATTCAAGGCAGAGTAACTCCAGACTAAACGTCAAGAGAACAGATGAAATCCAAACCTCATCCCATTCTGCCGGCAGTGCATGACTTGAGATTTACCCCCAGGAAGAACAGACCCATGTCCTAACCTAGCAGGAGTTAACCTGCTGGAAATCCATCCCATACAATCTCTCCAGGACATGGCATTTCCATACAAATACAAATCAAAAATTTTCCCTGCAGTTCAAGTGTTATATTTCTAGATGTTATTTTCATTTTCATTCATGAGACCTGCAAATTATTCTTCAAAATCAACTCTAATCTGCTAAGTTTAGAAATACAACAGGACCTTGCAGAATGGTGAGAGAGGGATGCTCTCTGTTAGGAGTTGAGTTGTCCACCTGTACAACTGAGGTGGTTTCATCTTAACCAGCACATTAATATTTATATTCCACTCCCAACACTGTTACCATGTCAATCACTCCTCCATTAAGTTTCCCATGAAAAGTAAAGTACAAACTGTTATGCAAAGTATCATACAATATTTTTTATTTCAGGGATAAGACAAAATTACACACGATCTTGGGATTTCTACATGGGAACGGGACTCTGGCTTAAGCGTTTTCAGCTTGGACTGTGTTCTGTTTTTAAAGAGTGGTATTTTCTGTGACACCCCTCACCTTCACCTCTCCCTGCCGCACACACTTCAAGGGGAAAATACTGTTTTATTTAAAATAATTTTTCATATGCAGGGGGGGGAAGAAGATTTCCCTTATATGCTGTAGCCAAGGAGTTTGTGTTGCCTCCAGACAGGTGATTTACCAGGACAAGAGAGAGAGGGGTTTGTTTTTTCCCCCCTCTACCTTCCACATTAATGTCAAAGGACTGGGAATAGGGGGAAGAGAGAGGGAAATCACCCCAAGCAAAGCTGCTTTGCTCTACAGCTGTCCAAAGACCCTAAGGACACACAGGAAGGTGAAAAAAACCTCTGGTTCCTTTTGATTGCTCTAATTCTTGGCTCCTCTAGTCTGGGCCAGGGTGAATTGGGTTCTGGTGCAGGAGCACCTCACAGCTTTCCCTTCAGACACAATTATTTTGTGGCATGGAAGAGGTCAACTTTCCTTTAGGTCCTGCTGAAAGGACAACTTCTGCACGATGGAAAGCAGGGACAAAGGATTGGGTTTGTGCCTGTCATCTCATGCTCTGGCTGGGGGAAGGAGTGAATCTCTGGGATTTGACTATTTTAAGGGCAGGAGAAAATAACCTTCCCTCTTTCGCCCATGTCTCAAAGCAGGAAACAGGGAAAGGATCACAACTTTGTCTTTCTTCACCTGGCAACACCTTGGTGCCCCCCGATCCTCCCCAATTAACCTGGATTGGGCTATTCCCAGTAGACAGGGTTGGACAATGACCTTGTTCCATCAGACCCAAGTGCAAGACAGGGCAGGACTCAGGGCCAAGGCGTGGGGAAAATTCAAGCTCTCCACCCCTCAGCCAGGTCTGGAGTTGGGTGCAATCCCAAGACCCGTGTACAGGTTTGCCTGTGAGTGACATGGGTGGGAAGAAAATGCTCTCCTGACACGAGCCTGTTCGCAGCCAGCACTAAATCCACCCAGGGAGGAGCAGGAGCAAGGGCTTTGCCGAGGCAGACCTGTAACACCAGTTATACAGCACCTATGCACAGAGCAGAGCCTAAGGCTACACTCTCACTGCTCTTCAAATTTCCCAGTTCTATGCATTTCTTCCAAACTTTGATGAAGGCTCTACTCCTCAGATCCAAATCCCTGCCCGAGGCATCGCAGGATGGAGTGAAAGTTTCTTTCTGAGGCTGGATTTCACCGTCTCCAGCCTGTTCTCACTGTCCCACCCACTTCTCACCCCATGCCAGGAACATGGGTTCCTGCAAGCTTGTTCTTGTGCGAGGCAGAGCCCTGGAAGTGTCAGAAAATGTGCTTTGTTCCCAAGTTTCTGCCTCGGCGGAGGCTGGAGGTGGAATAGGAGGATGTGCCCAGGGATACCCAGCTTCATGCAAACAGCCCTGCTTTGTCACCAATCTGCCACGTTCGCTGGGCCTTTTCCAGCCATGTAAAACAAACAGGGAGGGGACAAGGTGTTCCCAGGTGCTGCTTTAAGCCATTCTCCTGCCGGTGCAAGGCTGGGGGCAGGAGGAACAAGATGCTTTATTTGCAGCTCCATCTCTCCCGGCAGGAGAGCTGGCCCTCCACACCAGTTGGCCCTCCTCTGCCACAAAACCAGCTACGTGACCTCAGACAAGTCCCTGCTGTGTCCCCAAGCAGGCAAGAGGTGGAGGCTGAAAACAGATCAAACCCTTCAGGACAGGGAACATCTCGCACGGGGTTTCATCCAGATTTTAGATGTGCCAGCGCCCAGCCAACTCGGGACAACTTTTCAGGTATAACCCTGCTCTTTGCAAAGCCCCGCTGCAGACCAGCTGGGCGAAGAGCATGGGGAGCTGGAGGAGAGGTAGGATTTGTTGGCCTGGTGAGCCTGGAGTGAAGCACGATGGGGACAGAGGAGCTCTGTGGCACCACGGGGGCTCCCCGGGCACCGCAAGCAGAGCACAGCTCCGATGGCCGGCAGCAGCTTGCCAGACTCACTGCTGGCACAAAGAGGCCAAGGTGTTTTCCTTTTCGCTCCCTCTCACTCCACCCAGAGCTGGAAGAGAGCAGAGACTTCCTCGCAGGCAGCGCAGGGCCCCCCGGGGGGGCGGGCAGGCATGCCCAGCTCACCCACAGCCCTTCCATCTGCTCTGCCAGCAGAGGCTTCCCAGGTGAGAGATGAAAAGCAGACGCCATAAACCAGCTGGGAATGCAAGCCCTGTGAAACCAGAGCTGCCAAAAAGGACTTTGTATTGAAAGGGGATGGGGCGCGGGGGCCTTAGCAAGAGCCTTGAGACCAGACTTGCTCCCAGCCTCTCCTCAGACCTTGCCTCCAGGCCACCACCGCCGCTCAAGTTGGCTTCTCTCCAACGCAACTGTCCTGATTGCAATCTACACCACAAACCACGGTGGCTTTCTGGCAAAGGCAATTTGCTGCCATGGCTGTTGCACACCCTGCGGGCTCAATACACCCCTGGTGACAACACGACAGTCCCAGTAATAAGTTGCTCCTATGGAAGAGGAAATCAGAGCGGTCATGGATATAACGCAAGGAGTACCAAGACATGGACTTGGGTTCATGTACTCAGCTGTTTGAGGCTTCTTTGAACACCCCTGCTTTAAATACAAGTTTTTCTACACTCCTTTATTCTCCCCACGCTTTTCTGTGACTCATGGCTTGGATTACCAAGCAGACCAGGGATTCCCATAATAGCGGGAGGTAATACCCCCACTATCACAGACCTCCAGGAGTACACCACACGGGAAGGACAGACCACTTGGCTCCATAGCAAAGATAGAAACAGGGGGAGATGCTTCCTTTAAAGGGATGGTTTAGGTACAACCAGTATTATCATTCATCTCCAGACTCTAGTGGTGACAAGTCACATGAGAAAATTCAACTATCAAGGGTCTGAAAGGTTCTGGTTCAGCCTCAGAGCTGGTTGAACACCCCACATTGGCCATATGTGCTCAACATGATGCTTTACCAGAAGATCCCCAACAAGCACATCCACCCATCCCCTCACCCATGGTTGCGTTGCTCTGGTGGCACATTCCCACGTCTCATAACTTCCCAGATCTAAATGCCTGACCCACTGATTAGAACCTTGGACATCTTCCCCAGCCATGCAGCTTCAAAATAAGCTGAGGCAGAAATCTAAGGTATTTTCATTTCAAGCTTCAAAGCAGATACTCTAAACAAAAGGGAACACTTCAGTAAAGCATGTATGAACAGGGAGCATCTGGTCTTTCCCCTGGCAGCGCTAAGCCTCAACAGATGCAAGAAAAAAGTTACCAATAAAGTCAGGTAACAAAAAGGATGTCTCAGCATGGGTACAATTCTTCGTTAGAGCCCACTGAGCATTGACCTGCTTCGTATACAGAGGCAAAGCCCTGCACAGAGCCATACAAGCCTGGGCCAGCTGGTTGCATTTGTTTCAGGAAAGTAGCTCTTTGTTCTCCAGACCACACGCTCAGAGAAGGCAGGCAATCATCTGCTTCTCCAGGGATACCGATACACAGCGAGATGCCTCAGCTTAATGGAAGTGTTCCTCTGGGTCAAGTGGCAGAGCCAACTGCTTTCTTAATGTAGCAGCAGCTCATTTCAGGAAAGAGAGGTTCGATTAGCAGCCTCTGAGCAGGGAAGTCTCCTGGTGAGCAGTCATATCTTTTGGAGATCACTCCCCACACTTTCTCAGAGAGCCCAGCTTTTAGTGCACCCGGGCCAGTCCTCCACTCCATTGCCTGCAACAGCACCACTGCAACCTCTGGCTTCACCCTGGAGGTACCAGAAAGCTTCAGGGTGGAACCATAGTCTCACAGAAGCATTTGCTAAGCCAGCATGAAAAGATAAAGCCACTCAGGGTGACAAAACACCTCTGTTAACAAGACCACACCTACTCAACAAGGATGAGCAACGGAGCATATCCACAAGAGATAAGTTTCTCCTCTCTGGGCAGAGATGCTCTCCCCCTCCATCATATCCTGGGTGAACGCTTTTCTTTAAAAAAACACTGACATCACAGAAGCTTCACAGCTTCATTTCTCCAGCTCTTTCCCCCACAGTTCCCATTTTCCCAGCTCAGCTACTATAAACCAGCAAAGAGATCCCTCTGCCCCTGTGAACTTGCTCAGAGGCAAAGCTGAACTGCAACCCAACTCTTTCATCTCTGGAGGGGCAGTTTGGAAACCTCTCTAAAAATAACTAGCTCTGACTTGCCTCAAACCACCTACAAAATTCATATGGTGCCTGGTTAACCTTGTGACAACGCTATAGCAACAGGCCCTTATAGTACCAAGCGTGTTACTCCCTCAGCTCCATCTGCAGTAACCAGTAGTCTGAAAATTAACCAGTGATTAGCTCATGCTATCAAATTCTAGTTCCATGTAACCCAGGTCCTGAAGTGATCTTTGGTTTTCAAAAGCTTTCAGGCCAGGTAATTTCCAAACAGAGCACTAAATCACTGATCTCACCAAGCAGAACTTATTTCGCAACTAAGCCTTTTTATTTCTGTGGGACAAAGCCTCCCTGCTGTTAAGTCAGGAGATCAGAACATGGCCTGCAGGGCTGAGAGCTTGGGTAACACCTAGAGAATACCAATACACTCCTGACATGACCCTAATAAATAACAATGAACAACGTATAGGTAAGGAGATCATTACAGACCCAGAGAGACTTAACTACAGGTGTGTTAAGTACAGCAAACCTGTGAAGTATATATTAAGGGATTTAAAGGTCTGTGTGAAAAACGATTATCCAGGCAGAGCAGAAGACAGCACCTACTTGAGAGCAGTTGTAGATGCCAGCCTTCTAAAGACAGACAATGAAGACTTCAATCCAGTTGAAACCAAAAGGGTGTTCAATAAACCAAGAGCAGGTTGCCAGCCTGAAGGGTGAAAACTGCTTACAGCCTCTTCAGAGGGTCAGTGAATGTCTAAATCTACAGTATATTCTGGAGTCGAGAAACTGAGACATCAATTCTGACAGAAGTGTGAAGCCCAGGCTCACCTTTCACTTCTTCAAGAAGGACCAGCTCAGAAACCCTGTCTTAATATTTCAGAGGACTTCAAGCAGATTTAAATCCATTTCCAAGACAACAGAACTGCTGTGTGATCATTTACACCCATTTGAACCCCAATAATTGTTAAGAAATGCCACTGAATTGAGGATGTTGCAAATGTGTTGCAAGAACTGACACCCAAGAGATGCGTGCAAGAAGAGACACAACCAAATTTCATTCCATGCCTCAGATTTATCTTCTGCTGTAAAGCTGGGTGATTATATTTCTTTGGTTTGGGGTTCCCCCCACTCCCCACAAGGTGAGGAAAGAGGGGAAGAGCAGACTAGAAATGGAGAAAACCATGTTGTCTGCCAAATCAGCAATATAAGAATCACTAAACTGTCACAAACTCTACCCAGCACGAACCCCTGAAGCAGCTCCTGACAGGGAGACATGGGAGTCCAGTTAAAGAGAGCAAGCCAGAGTCTAAGAGCACACAAAATTTTCACTAATTTTTTTTTGACCTAGCCAAGAAGTGCTTCCCATAGTTTTGGGAGAGAAAATATGGGGTAAAACCTGGACCACCAAATCTAGAGCTGTGATCTTGAGAGCGCTTCTGCTCAGCTGCCGCATGAGCTCATGATGCATCCCTGATGCAGCTGGAAATATTTCCAGAAGCATTTTCAGAAGCAGAACAGCTTCTGTGCAGGCAGCTGAGACCCACACAAGAGCCAGCTACTACAGAGAGAAACACAAATGTGCTCCAGAGGACCTGGCCTGAAATCCCAGCATATACTGGTGAGCTAGGCTTTCCATACACTCCCCAGCTACTGGAACTATTTCTGTATCATAGCTAGTGGTGAAAACATTTCTCCAGTGCGTGGGGGGCCCAAATCTAACTCTTTTCTGAAAGAAATACCTTCCTGCCACCACAGTGCTGCAGCCACACTGAGCTTTAGAGGGCTTGGCAGGGAGTTCCCCAGCTTGTTCTGTCCTTCTTTCCCACTCAACTCAACGAGCTTCCAGAGAAGGTAAAGGCAACAAACACCAAGCCAACACCCCTTTAACAGCAAATCCCATCTTACAAAACAATAAGCATTCCTCAGTCTACTACTCTGCTTAAACCTTGCTTCTTCCCCTGTGCAATATCAAAAATAGACTTTAGCTGTCAATCAAGGCTCGGGTATTTTTAACAACATCATCCAGCTATAGGTGAAGGATTGCTCAAGTCCATTTAAGCCCTGTCTACCCATAGTTCCTACTGCCAACCTGCATTGCCATTACATGCCCAGCCCAATTCATCAGATCCATGCTTACGGAATTTCCAGCTTTCAGAAAAGAGAGGGCTCTGAATTCCCTGGAGCATCCACATCTGGCCTTTGAGGATGTTTTCGCTAATTTAGATTAAGAAAATCATCAGACCATGGATTTGATTAGAAATGCTCTCAAGCCTCGTTTTTCCCCTCTCAATTCCCTTCCTTCCCTCCCACATACAGAAGAGCAGGAAAAGCCGCCTTAGTGCAACTTCTATTTTTGTTGAAAACAGACATCAGTTTTGCCTCCACCAAAAGTGGAAACCCAGACGTGAGTTTCAGCAATCGGCAGTATGTAAAGAAATCTACTTCTGGCCAGAACTTTGGGCTTCTCTAATAACTTCAAGAAAAGCAAAAAAAAAAATCTAATGCAGAGCCAAAACATACCACTTGGTCTCGCATGGGATCTGATCAAACATCTAAAGGCATTTGAAATTCCAGGAAGGGAGAGCTTCCTCATTCTTAAAGGAATATAACAAAACGTACAGAAGGAATGAATTTGTTTCGTTGCAAGTCCCCTATGATTTACCCCCATAATCAATATAACCCAAAAGCTTTGAAACAGCCTGAGTATTCCAAGCATTCACCTGCAGTCTATGGGAGACACAGGACACCGTTCAATTAAAAGATAATAAAACATGCTATGTTCGGCATTTGTTTGTTTGAAATTCAAAAGGGTTTTCAGATCTGTCTGCTTAGCCTATCTCCTACAAAAGCCATAAATCTCCCTCTTCTAGCTAAACCAAACCATATTCTTACTTTTAAATCATATGAATGAGCTCAAAGACCAGAGGAATTTGCAAGCGCCAGCCCTTTTCTTCCTTTCCAACATACCCCGTGGCCTTCGACAAGTCTCTAAAAATCCAAATTTCAGGAGCAGCGACCTCTCGTCTTTCATTTGGAAAAACTTGTTCTTTGAAAGACTCTGCTGTTGACCTGCTGGTATTTGCACAGGAGCATTCTAGCACTGAAAAGGATATTTCCTAATCTCATAAATGCTATTAAGAGACAGGGATATGTCATGCTTACCTGGACAATAGCTAATATACAT
Organism: Calidris pygmaea; assembly: GCA_003697955.1. NCBI lineage: Eukaryota > Metazoa > Chordata > Aves > Charadriiformes > Scolopacidae > Calidris > Calidris pygmaea. The sequence continues at coordinate 763,791 of QJSC01029103.1, read as the reverse complement.
TTGAAAAAGTCACCCTGAGTACACAATTGGGTGCAGGAAAGAAGTCACTAATAAACAGTCAACTGATATGTTAAGCAAACAGCTGAGCATCACATTGTGGCAAGAAGTACCAAGCCCAGGAATAGTGAAAAGAGATTAAAATCTGGGCAGTTTAAGCACAAGAAATAGGCAGCATGTATCCATCCTGGCTGTATTTCCCCTGAGGATCCTAACACCACCATCCACTCTTCCTGGGAAAGCACCTTCCCAATGCCAGAGGTGGTCCTGCAACATAGGCCTCCATCTCAGGGGGAAAGGCCTCCATCAAGATAAAGCCCATCAGCTGGAAAAGGCACCATTTGGTTTGAAAAAATCAAGGTGGAAAACCCAGGGGGCTCAGTAACCAGGCTAGAAAGCACCCTTCTGCAAAGAGCCCGGGCCATGCTTCTTCCCACACTGGGTGCACTGGGCACAACAACTCTGAAGACACCTCGTTGGACCATGAGGACACTGAACCCAAGGCCTCATCTTAATGGGCAGGAATTAGCTCTGATATTTCATTGGTATCCCTGAGTAGTCTTTCAGTCTTACCTTTTAAATGAGGGCAGTAATGGCTTTTGCTGTTAATGCTTTAAACATTTTGGAGGAAGATCTGGCCTCCTAGATAGTAGGAGATGCCACCTAAAAGGAGAACAATACTGTCTCCATGCCGAAAGCAAGCCACTCAAGTTTTTTTCAGCAGAAGGCTTAAACCCTCACCACCCCAACACACCACAATGCAGAAGAGGCAGCAAAACCAAGAGCAGAAAATGGAGAACAAGGTGAATAAGGCCTGGGAGTTTAAACCACTTTTGCAATCCTTAAATATTTTCGCTTCCCTGAGGATCCATCATCCCTCCTCCAGACAAGCAGCAGCGAGGTGGTCTCCCCCTTCAGACAGCTTTGGATGATAACCAGCAAGAACATTATGTGTAAGCTTCGAGGACTGAGCGTTCCCACAGGATTCATGGATGGCACCGCTGAGCCAGAAGGATGCATTTAAGTTGCTTAAGTTCTGGCACCCACACATATTTCCTTATGATAAAGTCCAACACAGGCAGCCTTCAGATGTTGTGTAAATATTGTCAGCACTCTGGCACAGCTCTTTTTTTTTTATGATTTGTTTTACACAATCCCCGAGTGTTTCATAAACACTAATTATATCTCCTGATTCCTCTAAACGAGCTGCAAGTGCTCCACATATGAGGAAACTAAGGCAAAGTGAGGATCACTGCTTCCCACCATTGCACTGGAAGAGGTGAGCCGGCTGAAGGAGCTTTACCTCCTCCCATGAATGAGGCCACACAAGATGGCACATTTACTGAGTTAGCTCTGTTACCACCTGAAACGGGATTTGAGGTTTCTAGAGGAGCAGGACTTCAATGTAATGAGTTTCTCAATAGCCATGTGGTTCTAAGCTTAACCACCCCCTAACGTTGTAGGGATCTTCACTTTCAGTATCTTCTCATAAGCTGTACCATCCCTTGAGCTCTTCAAACCAGGTACAGAGTTCTTAGACAAGGGATTCTATCCCAGTTCCCTAGCTAGATCTTACAGATATCTTCAAAGCAGTAACAGTACAACCAGTTCTGTCATGGTACACGTACTGCTCCTTTGCATTTTGCCCCAGAACATAACTAAACAGGCTGAAGCTATCACCTGGGTCCATATTTTCTTAAAGACGGCTCTGTCAATTCTTGTGTGCTTGCCAGGCAGATGGTAGTGCCAGCAAATATCAAAAGAACCAAGAGCACCACATAAATGAGGCTGGACTCCAGGAGAGTTTCCAGGTGAGTGCTACCTATGTGCAAAGTTTTTATTTTATCATTGCTGACTTATTTGCAAAATAAGCCCCAGCACTAAAGGTACAAGCATCTAGAAGTCACTTAGGCACAGAGCACTCCTCTGTTTTCCACCATCTACTGCTGAATCTATAACCACATGTTGTTTTCCAAGGAATGATGGGCCTTATGAAGATGAACAGAGAGATCAAACTCAGAAGTGTTCTATGGAAGATAAATGGACATAATATACCTGACAAAGAGTGAGGCCTCAAGTCTTCACAATATGTTTCCTCATCACTCAGAAGAAGCCATTTCAACAGCTGGAGATAAGTGGAACATGACCAGCTGAGCTCCTTTCCTTCCCTGGAGAACACAGAAGCAGCAGGGAGCACTGCAAAGCCACACCATCTCCCATCACAGCAAGCTGCCCAACAAAAGGGCATCTCAAAGCCAACGGAGCACCCTAAGCAGGGTTGTGCTTTCTGCATTTTGATATGAAACCAGCCTTAAAAAGAGGTTCAGAGGTGGTTCTGCTAGAAGAAAAATAGAGCTATTGATTTTCGCTAAGCCTTGCCAATTCCACAGCAGTTACCCATCCCTGTTTCAGACAATAAAACAGCATCAAGCTGTCACTGATGGGGAACACACCCACACCTCTCAGGTGAGCTCCAGTGCCAACACTGCTGTGGTATTTTAACCCAGCACCCTGAGAACGTGCTCCCTTCAAGCTGAAACACAGTCCAGGCACGGAAGGTTTTACACCAGCCTGGAGAAAGGCTGGGATGTGACCCGAGCCCTGGTTTTGCAAAAAGCCTTCAATATAACAGCCCTAAAGAGAATTCAACCTCATCCAAGGCTCCACCATCTGAGCTGATTGCTTTAGCTCTAAGGAAAATGCAACAAGATACTATATTTGCTGCCGACTCGCTCAGTCATTTGCACTCCTGATCCCTTTTCTCTTCTGATCTCGGTGTTACAGTAGAGCTGCTGAACGTCCCAGGACCTGCAACCAACAGGCTGACGTGGCTCTGCCACCAAGGACTCAAAATAAGCCCAAGCCACAAAGCCAGCAACCTGTTAGCAGGGTCTGGGACAGGTCAAGGATATTTTGGCAGGAATCCTCATGGGAACCCATTTTCTCCCCACGCTTACGTTGCCCATCACACAGCAGCTCAGCTACAGACACCAGCCCATGGTCTCTAGACCACCCCCAGCCACCTTTCCCACCAGCTCTGCATCTCAGCCCGTCCTCTCCTCTTTACCACATGATGGAAAAACCCATGGAGAGAGGAAGGATTGTCATTTATGGCCCTGCAATGCCTCTTAGGGACAAGAGTCTGCCACAACAGGCAAGTTCTGCACCATTAACCAGAGCTGTGAGCTCTCTAGAGAAAGGAACCTGCCCCAAAATATAGAGGTAAAATATGCTGCCATGAAATACAAACAGTTCAGTTGAGAGTCACTTTTTAAAATATTCTAAAGCATCAGGGTATTACATATGTAATGTAGAGGTGAAATGCTACACACCTCATCATTTGATCTCTACAGAGAAGTCTTATTCCAGGAGAAATTCCTTCTCTTTACAGGAAGATGTCACTCCAAAATAAGCTTGTGCAAGAGGAAAGAAGGATAAGCAACTTCATTCTCACTGCAAAGCCCAGCTGACAGGAGTTTAATACCCAGCATTAATTTCTTTGGGCATCAAAACTCTGCAAACATTTACTGTGCTCTGACATGAAAGCACCAGGATTTGGGGCACAGGTCATGCTTTTACGATGCCTGGCACGCAAAAAAAAGAACCCTCCACTCCTCAACAACATGAGAAAGATAACAAGGCCAAGAGGCCAGGACAGACTGTTTGCCTGGGATCCGTCTTCAGGGGCACAACGAGCCTCCGAAGATAAAATTTACATCCTGGGTTTCTTAAGGCTTTATGGTCAGTTTGGATGGGAGCCACAGGTTTGCTGCTGCTGCCACTACTGCTCCGGAATAAAGCAGCCCGTGCCAGCCCAGCAGGCAGACTTCAGCCAAGTTCAGAAAGAAGCAGCGTTTGGCAATCGGAGTGCTTTATTGCATTGCACCTTACATAAGGATTAGACTCCTAAATTCCACGCTTAGACAGTTAGCAAGCCTTACATTGCTCATGGCACACACATCCACCTCCGATCATATACTTTGCTTTGTGCTCTGGCACAAAAAGGAATTTGGAAAAGGAACCAAGAGGAAGGAAGCAAACCCCATTGTGTTACGATACAACAATGCGGTGTGGCCCAGAGGAGATCCAGCTACTGTAGGAACAGTGAGTCTTTGGCTGTTCTAACCACACATGGCCAATCTTCCGATACAAGCTGTGGGCTGAAAAATCCCATTGCAGCTTTAATTTCTACCTGCCACTTCAAGACAAATAATGTCACATATTCTAGAGATTAACAGGCAACAGCATCCACTTATTTCCGGGTTTGAACCATGAAACAGGAAAAGCTCTATTCTATCTAAAGTGAGAAATATCACAATAAACAGATAGTAGGAGTGTGTTTAAGGCATCCAGAACTGGGCTTCGTCAACTCTTCTGTCTGAAAGCTCTACTGGAAAATCCCTAAGAAATCATGACCCATGACCTTATGTTGTCCCTTGGACCTGACTGCTCTGGCATGTTTGACACCTAGGTCTTGGTCCAGATGGGAACCGATAGAGCAAATGGATGGAGAAAAAGTTTAAATTGGTGAAGAAAAATGTTTATTAGCTTTTGGCACTTCTTACAAAGCCTCAGAGGAGGGATACAATCTGAGACACCCCAGGAGGAGGGCTTGCACCTAGCAGAACAGTGACTGAGTGAAAGCCAGAGGAGCTCCTGACCTGGGGAAATTGCTTTGATTACATGCAAGAGAAGAAACCAGGTACTGCAGTCACAAACTTCTCAAAGAAAGGTGCAAGACACTCTCTTGCTTCATTCCTCACTCTTTGCAAAGCAGTAGAATCATAGAATAGTTTGGGTTGGAAGGGACCTTAAAGATCATTGAGTTCCAACCTCCCCCCACCAGACCAGGTTGCTCCAAGCCCCATCCAACCTGCCTTTGAACCCCTCCAGGGATGGGGCAGCCACAGCTTCTCTGGGCAACCTGGGCCAGGCCCTCACCACCCTCACAGCAAAGAAGTTCTTCCCCAGATCTCATCTCAATCTCCCCTCTGTGTCAAACCCTTCCCCCTTGCCCTATGGCTCCCCTCCCTCATCAAAAGTCCCTCCCCAGCTTTCCTGGAGCCCCTTTAGGGACTGAAAGGGGCTTTAAGGTCTTCCCAGAGCCTTCCCTTCTCCAGGCTGAACCCCCCCAACTCTCTCAGCCTGTCCTCCCAGCAGAGCGGCTCCAGCCCCTACAACATCTTTCCCGTGGCACCCTCTGGACCCATTCCAACAGGTCCATGTCCTTCCTGTGCTGAGGACTCCAGAGCTGGACACAGTGCTCCAGGATGGGTCTCTCCAGAGTGGAGTAGCATTTAGTACTGACTGTTCAGGCAAGAGCATGGGGTAACTGCAACATCCTCATGACCAGGGCTTGACTCAAACTCAGCTGGGAAGGGAGACCCATCACAGTGGACCCAGAACAAGCTGAACTACAGCCCAGCTCCCCAGAGGAGCAACGGTTGTTTGAAAGCTCCACATCAAGGGGAAGGAGCTTTACACCTGCTTTTTCCTCTCTCTGGAAATGCAAATGGCCACACAGGCTGGGAGGCAGGTCTTCATCTTCAGAGCAATTTGACAGGCTATTTGTTTCATCTGCCTTTCCTGCAGGACACAAAGTGACATGTGGCTTGTGGCATTACGCAGCCTTCAAAAGCTTCCCCACCATTGCAAATTAATCCCAGGGAGGGACGAGCACACCAAAACAAAGAGGCCTCTAAACAGAAATGCTGCCTCCGGGGAAGTTACCTTGCCTACTTCTCCTGCCTCCTCCATCTTACCCCTTCATAAAAACTCAAGTTCAAGTCCCAACAGGTACCACTTTTAATGCTCTCTGAGCTGCACAAAGGAGCGGGGTACACGTGCTACCGAGCCCCATCTCCTCCCAGTCCCAGCACCTCCCCACTGCACCTCTCTTCACCCCAGTTCCCAGGACAGCAATTTAATGAAGACTAATGTGTACCCTCCAAACATGCACCGTACACTATTTCTGGAAAAGAAGCACCACCTAATTTTAATATTAAAGGATCATTTTTTTTCCCCACCCTGAGCACATGAAGTTTAAGCACTGCTCAGCAGCCAGCACTGTGTGCCTGTTCCACTGAGTCATAGAAATCATCCCAAGCTCCACTTAAAGTAGCATAACTGATTTTTTTAATTTATTTTTTTTCCCCAAAACAGCTGCACATGGAAGACTACTTGGAGAATAAGTCTTATGAGGAGAGGCTGAGGGAGCTGGGGTTGTGCAGCCTGGAGAAAAGGAGGCTGAGGGGAGACCTTATCACTCTCTACAACTCCCTGAAATGAGCTTGTAGAGAGGTTGGTCTCTTCTCCCAAGTCACAAGTGATGGGACAAGGGGAAATGGCCTCACATTGCACCAGGAGAGGTTCAGATTGGCTATCAGGATAATTTTTTACACTAAAAAGGTTATTAAGTATTGGAATGGGCTGCCAAGGGAAGTGGTTGAGGCATCATCCCTGGAGGTATTCAAAAGACAGGTTGACATAGTGCTTAGCGACATGGTTTAGTGATATACTTTTTATCAGAGTTAGATTGATGGTTGGACTAGATCTTAAAGGTCCCTTCCAACCTAGACAATTCTATGATTCTATACTCCAGATACAATCAGCTGGCCATATATGCAGGGCATTAAGAAGGATTCAAAGGTAGGGATAACTTGTTACCTAGATAAACATACAGCCACTAAAACATTTATATCTATCTTTAACAAGCAACTTGTTGAGCACTAGAGGATGATGAGCTGGGCATTCAGATTCTACTTCAAAGGTAACCAATATTGCAAAAACCTGAGATATTTATGGAACAGGGGAGAGGGGAAAAAAAAAGACAGGTAAGCCAAACTGTGTATAACTAAGGATCTGAAACTCTCATATTTGTCTAAGAGTGAGCTTAAACCATTCTTGCACTGGGTCCAGAAGCAAAGGAGCTTAAGCTACCCGTACTTGGGGACTGGAGAGGCTGATACATATTAGATTCTCAGATGAAAATAAAATTACAGAATCGTCGTGGTTGGAAAGGACCTCTGAGATCACCAAGTCCAACCACACACACACAAAAAACCCCTAAAAACTCAACCACTAGAGCATGTCCTGAAGTACACATCTACACATTTCTTAAATATGTCCAGGGATGGTGACTGAACCACCTCCCTGGGCAGGCTCTTCCAGTGCCTGACCGCTCTTTCAGTAAAGTGATTATTCCTAATATCTAATCTAAACCTCCCCTGCCACAACTTTGGACCATAGATGGTTACACCCCCAATCCTTCCACTTCAACATCATTCTGGGACTTGCAGGGAACATAGCAACTTGGCTGCTGGGACATCCTAGCCATAATTAGGACATTCTAGCCCAGTCTCCCCTCACTTTGACTTCAGCCCACTTCTAACACTCCCAAACTCCCCCCTGCACCTTGCACCATGACTATGTACACAACTAAAGCACAGGAGATGCATTTCCTAGACTTTTCCTCAAATTACTAACTTATGTCCTTGCCTTGAAAGTACTTTGCTCTTTGGCCCATAGTCACTGGCACAGTACTGGGATTAGCTGGCCGGTTCTGCCTCTTTCTGCTGGGAGGCAGGAATTTGCACTCTTACCCCAGTTGTGGATCAATCCCGCGTCTAGCCACAGGAAAAAAAACTCTTTGCAATCTGTAACAACCTCATGATTTAGGACATGAAGCCTTGTTTGACTAACAATCATTGCACAGCAGCCCCGAGAGCGCCTTTTGGGAATATGCCAAATTCATATTTCTGTCATTTCCCCCCATCTTGCATGTTCATATATCCGTTTATACTCATTTCATTAGCAAATCGCCCCATCTATTTACTTAGCTATTTGTCAGTGTGGCTGTCACTCTAATTACCTCTGTCTACACAGATTGCTATTATTTATCTGTCTTGTTTGCAATGCACCATCCACCAAATACATTCTTCCCTTAACTGGAGACACTGATGTTATCTGTGAGCCTGACCTAGGGAGCAATGCTCTTAGAAAGACAAACTGTTTCAAAGCAGATTTGTGAATGACACTGTCTCGTTAAGAGCTAACATCGATGACACCCTTGAAAAAACCACTCCTCACCACTCCCCTGAACAGTAAAGGAGTCTCAGACCATGGGCATCACCAATCTCTACAGCTACCCAGGGCACATGGGGACAGTGATGGGGTCTGACACACCCCTCCAAGCCAGCTGCAAGCCACAGACACATGTGAAGCAACATGGACAGTCAGAAAGCATTGAAATTCAGCTAGATTTGGGTTCATCTCCACCTGCACGTACCCTCTTGCTGAGCTTTTCTCACATGTATCTGTAGGATGGGGCAGGCCCGCTGGGTTGTCACACTGCAGGGGATGTCCCTTGCCTTGTGTGATACCCGAATGAAACGCTGTCCCTCCAAAAATGTCATACCCTGCAAACTAGTTCTGCCTTAACTCTTCCTCTATGCTTTCTACTCCATTCCTTCCTATGGAAGATTTTTGAAGAAACCCTACAGATCTCTTCTTTCTTGCTCCACTGTGTTTCCTTTCTCACCGAGAGGAAATCAAAGCCAAACATGATATGAATTAAACCAGCTCAAATCCAAGGGCACTCAACTGCATTCAAGGAAGAGACAAGCACCGGTAAACAAGCACACAAAGCACCTTGCAGACATCTCCACTCCTCTCTTGCCCATCTCTGTTCCTCCTCAAGGGCTCCTATCATAGAAAAACGCTAGAAATTGTGATGGGGATTCATAGGAGATCCCTTGTACGCCTTTCCGTGCAGAGGCTGGCAGCCTCAAGCCTGCACACTTGGATCAGGGTGTCAGTTATGGGGAAATCCATTCCCTTCTCCAGGGAGAGGACCTCTTCTTATCCAGCAGCTATGACAGAGTTAATCTGTGCTGGGGTGCCCAGTGGAGAAGCAGCCCATCATCCACATGGCCTGTTCAGCAAGATTTGCTTCAGAAGGCAGAAAAGCCACGATCGTGCTGCCCACCTGGGGTGCTTTTCTTTGTCTGCTTGTCACACAAATGAGAATTGACTCAGAGCTGCTGACTAAGAGCTTGGGCACCAGCCAGTGATTGGTGGGTCAGCGGTAGGGAGAGCATAACCATATTCAACAGATCCTTCCAGCTGTGATCCATCCACATGTCTCAGCTTCTGCACACCAACTCCATCCACGGAGCCATCCACAGCACCAGCTGGGAAGCTGTACCCCTCTTCAGGCTTCCAATATAATCCACTCGGAAGAATAAGTTACCTCAACTCCTTCAAATATAGCTTATGAACAGCCCCCCTGTAGCAGTCAGACCCGTGGTCAGAACAGCAGCCTGACTCTAGCTAGGACCATAACTCACACCTGGGGGTAAAAATGGGGCCCACACACCTTTCCCCACCATGTTTTCTCAGTCTCCAGCTGTCTGTGGAGAGAGTCTTTGAGCTCACATGCACATCCAGCCCAGCCACTTCATCTGGTGAAGTCACCCAGTTATTCTATCCACATTTTCTTGGTGGCTACACCAGCTGGATCACTGCCCACCTCAGTGTCTTGCAGCTTCTGTGTAAGCTCTTAGGACCATGCTGTGGACCAAACTGGATTTTCTAAATGTCCTTTCCTCCTACTAGGTTATTTCCCCTCCTGCCTGGGAATAGATCTGTCCCCTAACATAGCCCACAGACAGCAAGGTCAGTGTGGGACACCTTCAGATATATCTGCTGCTTGATGATGCAACAACTCCTTTATTCTCAGCAGGTATCAACAGCAAGTTTTCTTCTCCCTGTGATCTCTGGGAGATACACACTTAAAACAGAAGGACTCCTGGAAATATTGTCCTCCTCACAAGCCGATCCAGCCCTTTAGGACAAGCCTAAGGGTTCAGTGGAGAGACCAAAGGCCACAGGAACTAGTCTGTCACAGGGAAGGAGCTGCTGAGATCAAGGGCATAGCCAGTGTCTGAGGTCCTTAAGAAGGTGGGAAAATTTCTCAGTGAAATAAATGCTAAGCATGATCTTTAAGGCATGGAGAATTGACAATCTCCTTTTTAAGGCAGGCAGAGGATTTCACGTGATCTTTTCCTGAGAGGTACATGCATGGGTGGAGGCTGAGAAAGAAAACCCTCAGCCCTGGAACAGTGGAGTACTGCCAGTTGCGATGGGTTTACGATAAGCTAAAAAACATCCATAAGCATTCAACTTCAAAAGCAGGGAAAGGAGGGGAGCTGCACAGAGTCAAATGCCTGGGGCATCCCGTTTTCAGTCAGTGTAAGGAGGCTATTTTTAGAAAGCCTGCATACACCTCCAGGAGCACTGGGGCTGGAAAGGAATTCTTCCTTTTAATGGTCCCCTTCTTCACACCGCCTTACAGGTGGCATTTCTGCAAAAGCCACTCCCACCCTCTACCCCCAAGGAAAAGCTCTCTGCAGCACATTGTCCCCAAAGGAAAACAATATCATGACAAAAGGTGTTATCACCAAAATGCCATTCCAAATGTGGATGCAGACAAGCTCCCAGCCAGGTCTCCGTTTCCCTCTGCACCACAGACTCCTGCCCACTTCCCATCTCCGGGGTTAGTTTGCATTAGCCTGTGGGAAAAACAGCCAGAATACCCAATGGAGACCTACAGCTATGGTCTGCCATGGGAGACACACACCAGGTGGGAAACCTGTTCATGAAAAATAGGCACATGAGACACCTGAACTGCAACTACTGCACTAGTTGCTTCAGGGGCCCTGGAAGGTAGATGAGTATCAGATCCAAACTGACATTTTCCAGCACTTCTTCATGTTAAAGAACCACCAACTCTGAACGTTGCAACCTAGAAGTACCCACTTCGCTCACGCCAAAGACAGACCCACTTCGCTCGCCCCAAAGACAGCATTACAGTTTTCTATGGGATGAAGGGTACGGGGAGTTGCTTTGGGGGTTGATATGCTGGGCTTTATCTTTTGTCTTGCCTCGTTCTATCTCAGAGGGACGTGTTAACATCAAGACCAAAAAAAAAAGGTGGTAAAAAGTGGATCCAGATTATCCACCCCACTATTATCTATTTCCAGATGCCTGAATGCAATGAGAAGTTGGCCAAAGGGGAGACCTGTAGGACACAGCAGAGGTTATCACAAGTACCTACAGCCTCACAGAGGGCCAGTGTGCCCCGAGTCTGAGCCTGGCATCCCCTTGTCCCCAGACTGTCACCAGCTGAAAGCGTGGAACAAACATCCCTCCAACTGGCCAGCAATGGAAAGCAGTAGAATGCTATAAGTCTTCTCCTTAAATGAGATGCTAAATTTCACTCCAAGGAGCTATGTCCAAAAAAAAAAAGCAATCCATAATGAAGTTGCTAACAATCCTCTTGCCTTCTCCCCTGCACATATTAAACATTAGCTAAGTGATGGAGTTCCTAAAACATGAACACCTGCTTCCAAAACTGAACACAATGCCCTGAATGCTATATTTCCAACCCTTCTGTTCCTGCTAGTATCAGAAAAAGTTCGAACAGAGCAAATAAATTTGCGTTCCACACTCCCAGTCAATATCGGCTTGCACCTTAAATCCATGAAGTTGCCAAGAGACCCCAAGATCCCCAAATTTTCCTACCAACAGCTGTCAAAAAGAAGTTAGTGAAGTTCCAAATTTGTATAGGTATCCTATCTATGAGAGCCTCTAGTAGCGTCACAAGTGGTTCAGCAGAGCGATCAGACCAAAATGCTTGGGGTTGATAACCACCAGCTCAGAGGAGAGCTTATCCAAGGGCTCTCTCATCTCCCTGTGACAGTTTTTTTTTTTCCAGGTGGCTTTTCTTTTCTGCTGGAACAGGAGGTAACAACAGGCTAAGGTGGCACTGCTCCACCCCACGTCCTTAACTTTGCTCCCTCTGTTTCTAGTTTCCACAGTTTCTACCAAGCAAAAAAAAAAAACCACCAACCACAAAATAAACACTTGCTAAAAAGCAAACTATTGTTCTTTGTCCTTGCCTACAGTTGAAGACATCAGTACAGTGAAGGTGGAGGAGATAAATGAGGAACAGAAACCCATCGCCTTTTTCTCCCCAACTGTATCATCCCTCAAAACTGATCTGGGACCAACCCATCTTCCTCTCTCCTGTCTCTTCCACCACAAAGGAACAGGACATTTCCTTCCCCTCCAAGCGACCAGGGAAACTTCCTTCAGAAATCCCTGACTGTTCAAATATTTCAAGGCGGCAAAGAGAAATATTCTTCTCGATGAAAGCTCGATGGCATCCCTTTTAAAATGAGTGTTGTGGTTTGGGCTCAGCATTTTCTTCTTGTTTGCATGCTAGACACACACTTGGATGGCATCGTGTTTCCCAGCTGAACCCAACCGCATCCCTGCACCTGCATAGCTAGCAGCAACATGAGAAGTCTTCAGCACGCAATTCAGATAGAGATCTATTCAAGCAGCTTTATTGATGTTAATGGAGTTAACTTGGGATTTACACACACGTAAATCAGAGCACAGGTGGATGGTAAATTCTTGCAACTGGCAACAATATAGGGAAGGCCAATCTCACCCCTGGTATAACACTGCTGATGTCAAAAGCCATGCACCAAGCAGCAGCTGTGTTCACAAGCCACCTCAATCAGGCAAATCAGCTCATTGCAAGTAAATCTGCAAATTCTCACAGCATCCCTTGCTAGCTCCAGCAGTGAGCCACACAGGTCCAGCACCCCACCCAAACGGATTATGTTGCAAGCTTACTGCTTTAAAATACTGCCTTAAAATAACGTTTTCAGCAGACTTGGACATGCAACAGGCAACCAGCACTGGCGCACGGTCATCTCACCCTTTGCAAAGACCTTTGGACATGGATCATTTTGTAGTAGCAGTTGCATTTGAAGCCATAGCAGAAGCTGGTGGGACACGTACCCTGACCTTCAAAACAAGCCTGTCAACACTAACAAGCAAGTATGGCAGCTGGTGAGGGCTTTCAACCAAAGACAAGCACAGAGTTGGTGGCATTCAGGTGCTCACCACTGCTCATGCCTCAGCACAGCCGACTGGGAATTGGGATGCTTTGTCCCTTGCATTTTAAGGCTCTGCCTTCTCTTGTTGGGGTTGGCAACCCACTTCCTCGTGGTCACTGAAGATCTGACAAGTCACTCAGTGTTTTCTTCCCATTTCATAGAGGCCTATAAATGCACCCCAGTTCCCTGGACCTTTGTATGACCGGAGAAGCAAGAAAATCAACTTACAGCAGGGATCATCAGTACCAAAGATGAGCAGCAGTTGACTAATGCTTTCAAAAGACCAGTTATCCAGTGGACCCTGAGGGTAATGATGACCTAAACAGTGCAGTTAGGAAGCAATGAAGATCAATTACACAGGAGAGATGGTAAATGGCCAAACCACAGCTTCCTCCCCTGGCCGCAGGACACAAGTCTGAGTCTTACAGCAAGACTCAGGACCTTGGAATTCAGACATAGTCAAGCAGGTCATAACTAATAGGGACAGCTAGAGACACAGCTCGGAGCAGACTACAGAAATATGGACTGTCATAGGAGTCTCAGGCTCTCAACCCTTCCAAACACTAAATTAATGGGCAGGTGGCCTCCAGTAAGATGTCCTCACTTCTCCACCTGGCCACCAGGGTGTATTCGCTCCCCAGGAGCCACCACTCACACTCCCAGGGCTTAACCTCCTACTCCATTAATTGTTTGCCACCCTGCCATGACTAATCTGGATTTACGACCCGGAAAGCAGTAGGGAAAAGAATCTGATCAAAAGGACGATCCTCACAGCCAGAAAACAAGAAAGAGCTGTGTAGCCAGTTGTTCCAGGACACTTAATCCATCGAGCCTTCGCCATTCTACCCTTGGGCTTAGGTTGAGTCAGTTGTGATTTGCTTAAAACCATGAGAATTCCCTCCTCCTCTCAAAAAAGCAGCCAGTTGTAAAGTTTGTCAAGAAGGGGAAAAAAAAAAACACACACACACACACCATGGGCTCACGCTCCACTTTTAACATTATGAATCAGTGGCTGGTGATCAGCCAACTGGCAACTCTCCATCTGTGGCATCTCCGTGCTTCTGGATGCCAAAGCAAGCACTTTGTTCTATCTAAAAGCCTTTGCATTCAGCTGGGCAGATTTGTTCTTATGCTGCCAGTCACACTGCAGGTCCAGGACCACTCAGTCCCACACGAACCTCCCTCAACATCATTTTTGGGGCTAACTGCTACAGAAACACCCAAGTTAATCCTTGTGTTGCGGTACCACGCTCCTACTGAGAAGAAAGTGGGAGTTTTGGGTCCAAACGCTTCTTTCAAAGAGAAGCAATAGATATATCGTAGCAGAGGCCAAGCCAGCAGCAGGGAGTCGTGAATCATCAGTCGCTCTCCTTTTATCTAATAGAGGATGTATCAAAAGACCAAGCAAAAATGTCCAAGCTCCTCAGGGAGCCCCATACACAAGGCTTTATCCTCCTCCTATTCCCTAAATCCCAACTTCTACCATTTTGGGTCAATCACTTGCTCCAGCACCAAGACATGGACTTCACTGAGACTTTTTTTCCCCCCACTCCCAGGAACAGAGAATTTCCCTTGGCTTCTAGATCTAACACAAGCTGGGCTCAACCTTTCTCCATTGCTCTCTCTCCATGCTTTGGAAGTGATCCAATATCCCCTGGATTCACAGAGGTTTTCCATTGGTTTTACTGAGTTCTGGATAAGGGCCTTAAAGATGTTTTTTTGCCTTTTTTTTTTCCTCCCCCCAACAGCTTAGCAGAAGTCAGAACCACTTTGCCTGCAGTTTTACAAGAGGCAGCTGGTGAAAGGTTAGATAACCAGACAACGCAGCCGAACCCAGGGGAGCCTCAAGAAACCCCTACTTGTGGGCTTTTATGCCAAGTTATTGCTTACAACCTTCTTTTTTCAGGAGACGGCTGTCTATAAGCCAGAAGTTCCTTTCCTCTTTATCTAATGATCAAGTGCCCTTTACAAGACGTCTCAAAGACACCGACCAGATGTGCTTTTTAACTGCAAGTTCATAGGGAAAATGGCAATAATCTGC
The DNA here is from genome assembly GCA_003697955.1 of Calidris pygmaea. NCBI lineage: Eukaryota > Metazoa > Chordata > Aves > Charadriiformes > Scolopacidae > Calidris > Calidris pygmaea. The sequence goes on along the minus strand of QJSC01029103.1, from coordinate 748,782 downwards.
TGCAGAAGCACCAGGTAGGAAAATTGCCTAGCTTGCAAAGTGGGATCAGTCTTTCTTCACTCACAACCTTCTAGATCGTGTTCATCTTGAGCCTGTTTTTAGCTGAAGATTGGACAATGATCTGAGACAAATAGGTTGCATTCGCAGTAGAGATGCTTTCCTGGCCCAGCAGGAAACGGGAACACCTCATAACATCCCCAGAACCCCTTCAGATTCCTTGGCAACACGAGGCACATACAGCACCTCCAGACACCAAGCAGGCAGAATTTCAGGAGTCTGAGAGCAATGGTGCCCACAAACTTGAAAAAGAATGTTGTTTTCCATCACGCTTACAAGAGAAACTCCTCCCTCCTGTCTCTTTCTTCCCCCTGAGAGAATAATTCTGAGAAGGAACTAATCATATGGTCTCCAAAGCAAACAAACAATTTTGGATGCCTTATTTGGGGGTTAAGCTTGAAACCCCTTCTGAAAACTGAATTGAGAGTCTGCATTCAGCATGTTGAAGGACAAGGGGCAAAAAAAACCTCGGAGTCCTTACAAGCATCTCACACAGATGCTGTCACTGAAAAAAAAAAACCTATGGAGGTCTAGAACCAAAAACCATAATGGAATGCCAGGCAAGAGATAATCTCAACTGAATTCTTTGCTGATCAAGCACTGGATGCTCTTCTCTGGACCACAGATAGGATCCCAGAGATGGCTACCAGGCAGGCCTTTTCTATGCCTTCCTCCACCTTCTGGACAGGCTCACACACTCTCCACCGTAACAGGGAGAGATTTAGAAGAACTTACTCTAAGAGTTACAGGCCACTTGAAAAACCTGCCCTAACACAAGTCTATTATTGTACGCCCTGTTTACTTAAATTCATTCCACAGCCTGGGAGACTTTGCACAAGGAAATTTACAGCTCAAGTTAATAGAGCAAAATGTAAAACTGCTGGCTTTTGGCTGAGGCTGCAAGCAAAGGACAGGCACAGGTTGTGACTGGGGGTGTTTTCACAGGGCCACTGACACAGAATGTGTTTTCAGGGAGTATTTATTTTAAATAAGGAAAGTTTGTACAGCTTGAGAAAATTATTGGGAAGGAAATTAAATCTCGTTCTGTTGCTCTTCCGTCTCACCTTGACACTTGCAGTTCTCCTCCCTCCCCCAGGGCTTGGTTAGGGCAGGTTTCACTTGCAGAAAATTGCCTTCCTCATGCATACTGATTTACAACCAGCTCGTGGACCAGCCTTCTACACCCATTTGAGGGGAGAAGGGGCAAGCGAGACCCACTCCTCCCCATGCCAGACCCCAGGCTGCAGTTTGGGAGCAGGGGGACGCGTGGTATTACACAGAGGTTGCATCCCACCCTGAGCGATCTGCAAAGAGATGGATGGGACCCACCAGCTGGGATCCCCCTCAGACGAAACTGCCCCCAGTCAAGCAGGAGATGGGAAGAGACCAGCTTTCCTCCAAAGCTCCTCCAGAAGGACCAGAGCCGATGCCACCCCTGCCAGGGAACAGCTCGGCTTAGGAAACCGCGGCACCGGCAGCGCTGTTGGCAGGGGTTGGCATTCCTTCTTCCAGCCCAGGCACGGCACAGCCACACTCTGTTCCTCTCCTGCCCCACATCTCCCCACCCCAGTGAGCAGAACCAGAAACCCCAGCACCGTGCACGAGCAGCCATGCAGCAGGGTCCTTTGGTACAGTCCTGTCAGTATTTAGAGGCCATTTCATTTAATTTTCTGTCCTCCCAAGAGTTTCCTCCCCGTTTTGCAATGATATTTCCAAGAGATCCCATAAACATGGCAGTGAAGACTTGGCCAGCAGACACAGTTGCCATCACGCTGGTACTACAAGGTGGGAACAACACAGAATATAAGGCCAAAAGGAGCCATTTGAGGCAACAGCACCCCAGTTTCCTCCAGGCACAGCCATCCATGCTATTCTCCATCCTGAAGGGCCCACTGAATACCCACTTCCCCCTCCTACATCCATCAGGCACGCCACAAAACGCTCCCTCAATTCCCCACATTGCTAAAAGGCCTGAAATTCTAGAGACCAAAAGCCTCAAGATGCAACAACGAGCAATTAGCTCGGGTGAATTCACAGTGCACATCTCGCAGGGTGCCTAGATCACAAGGGATCCTACCACCACCTAATAAACCCAGCAGCAACCAGACGAACGAAGTCTGGGAGTAAAATCCTCCCAGCGACGTGGTGGTAGGTTCACTTGCCTGATCCCACAAAAGCAGTGATCTGAGCAAGCGTTCGAGGACCTGCACCCCACAGAACAGGTTCAGCCCGACTCCAAACACGCGGGAATCCTTCCTCCTCTCTTCTGCCTTTTCACCTTCCAGAAATTCCTCCTCCCACAGGTAAAAAAAAAAAAAAATCCTGGCTGAGAGCTTCAGCAGGTGTCAGGCAGTGCGTTTCCCTCCCCATCAAACACGGCAGCAGCGAGACAGATTGACTCAGCAGGTACTCGCTATGGTTCAGCTGGAACTAAACCTCCCTGACATAAAAACAGCAAAATCCAGCGTGTTGCAGCGTTGCCGAATCCCCAGCCCAGAAGGGCTCAATAGCAGGTTTCAGTTTATCCGTCACAGAGGACACTTATTCAGTGAGCAGCGATTTTCAGGATGCTCTCTAGAAACCATACTTAGGGAAAAATAAGGGCTCTAAATTGATATTTGGGGATGGGCCGGGGCAAGATGAAGGTTTTTGGAGACAAGGTGTCTCAGGCTTGTCAATCCCTTTGCAAACCATGTGTAACTGGACTTATTTATGGCTACCCAGGGCCTCTTTTCCCAGCAGAGGTTATTTCAGCTCATACTGGCTGTAGTGAGACCAAAAAAGGGATATTCATCCTGTGGCTAAAATCTGGATAAAACGCCCCAAACTGAGTAAGTTCAGTTGTACCAGTTCAAGCACAGGGACGGATTTCATAGGATGAAATCTGCATTTCTCACCTGAAAAACCTGAGCTCTGTCCTGGGGTGTTACCACTGGCAGCCGATGGCCACATACAAAACTGCAGCTCGTCCTGAGGTTTCCATCTGAAGGTTGGGTTGCTCTTTTGAGCAAGGGGTCTTGTGGAGGAGCCCTCATCCTTTCTCTTTGATCAACTCCTAAATCAAGCTGCTCCTAAGAGCATGGTGATCCCCTCCTGCGCACCATCAATTCCTGCTGCCATCAGCAGGCAGCTCTTAGCATCTTTTGAGGGCTCCAACTTGTGTCCCCCAAAAAACAAAGTCATTCAGGGGACCTCAGTCCTTTGACATCAGCCAGAGCTCTGGGAGACAGGAGGCAGCAGCGTCTTGTAGATTCAAGCAACAGATCGCACAGGGTTGGTTTTTTTTTTTTAGAGCGCTTGAAACCTGATGAGTAATTAACTCTGACACCCTTAGGTGTTATTAATCCCACTAAACAGGGGAGGAAACCTAGAAAGGAAACCAGACAAACCCTTGGACCCGTTCCAGTTTGCCTCGGGAGCGAAGCTTGGCTTGGAAGAGCAGCGCCGCTCGCCTCAGGCGGCGCGTGGAGGCCATATCAGAGGGAAGAAGGATGCAGCTTCCCTGTCTGCAGGAGAGCAGGTACTTCCCCGGCCGGCAGCAAGGTGCGAGGCAGGGAAGCAGCCTCAGCAGCCCCCCAGGGGCAACCTGCCCCGCAGCCCTCCCTGGCAGCTCTCACACCGCCCCCGGCGCTGCAAAAGCCTCCGACATCTCATTTCAGTGCAGACTTTTGTGCCAGCACGTCCCGGAAAGCTGGCTTTGTGGCAGCTCCAGACAGGTCCTTCCCTGCCTGTGTTTCCCCTCCTGACTGGCTTCTGCAGCAGCCAGCTCCTCCTGAAGGGCCACCAGGCCAGGCTCACTCGATGGCATGGCCCAGGCACCATTTTTCACTTCCCCAGGTTAGTGATTTTTCCTATCTCATCCATCAGTGAGGCTCCATTCATTAAAGCCTCCACAGGAGCTCAGCAGCACCCCAGAGAAGCTAATGATTACCTCCTCCACAGCTTCCCGTCCCTCCTGGATCCCAGAGGCCGAGGTTTGAAGCACAGGCCATAAGCACATTGCAGGCTACAGTAGACTACATTAACCCTGGGACAAGGTCGTTTGCTCCCTTAGAAATGAGCATGGCTACCACTTCTCCATCCAGGTGACACAGTTATTCCAGGACCTCTACATCTGGCTGGGATCCTACTTCTAATTGAAGTAGCAACCATAGCCATATCCAGGACACAAGACATGTGTTGTCCCCTTGCAAGGTCAGCCTTTGAAGTCCCCTTACACAGTGGCAGGAAGGAAAGACACATTGCTTCACCAGCTAGCTAGAAGATGGTTCCCTGAAGAGCAGCCTTGAACCCAAGTCCCACCATTCAGACCAGCAAGAACCAGGGGTCTACTCATCACAGGGCTGCATGTCTCACTGACTCTCACATCAACTTGAGGGGTAATTGCTAATTTGGTTTTAGATGAAGGATGGGTTACCCTTAGTGGGTTACCCAGGGCTCCAAGAAATCTGGATAATTCTCCAACCTGATTAGGACTGCACCACTAGGTTAACCCAACCTCCATCCAGGCTATAGAGCCACCTGTCTGTGCCAGGGTTGCTGCCACCCATTTCAACAATGGGTACTGAGATGGGGCACAGCCCTAGAAGAGGCCACTCACCCCATCCTCCAAGGAGGCACCACATACCTCCCTGCTCCCCAGGAGCACACTCCCATGGCACAAGACCCAACAGAAGGTGCTGTGAAGGATCAGTCCGTGTGGGTGCCCTGGGTGCTCCCCTGGCTCTTTCCCAGCCGGGGTGTTTTGGCAGTTGGACCCTGCCAGCCCCATCCCTTTCCCAGAGCAGGGAGATGCCTGGCCGGGTGCCTGCCGGAGGCTGCCCTCCCCCGGGCCCCGCAGCCTGAACCGGCTTCTTCCTGGGGCCATCTAGTGGCATATTTTAATATAGTTCCTTAAAACACGAGCACGTTCACCTGGAGTTTATGCAAACGTGGGCTCGATGGGAGCCTGATGTGCATCCTGCCACATCTGAGCACAAACCGGCATCTCCAGCACAGCCATCACCTCCAGCACTGGCTCCCCAGCTCCTAGCCCTTCCTCGGAGAAGCCAGGAGCAGCATATGCTCCTTTTTCTCCTCTATTTACTGTCTTTATGTACACAGCATATATGGTTTCCTAATCCAAAAAGGTGCCTGCTGCCTTTCACCAAGGTAGCAGGCTGATTAACCATGAGAAAGCCATTTGAGTCACCAAGCCTGGCACCACTCAACCAGGCTCAGAAGGATCAGGACAGCTAACTCCAAGGGGTTTTTCTCCTTCAAAGTTAAGGATTTACACACCAACACCTCTACGCCCATTCTTTTGTTAAAGCAGACACTCTCCAAGTTACTTTTCACATACCGTGTACACAGCCATTTCTGTGCACTACGCCCTGGGTCAAAAATAACCTCCTTCTTCCTAAAGTGACTTAAATAGAACAAAAGAATTCATTCCCTAGGTGCCAAGGCAGAAGTCTTGAGTCTATCTACCCACTGGAAACCCAGCAACTGCCTCTTCAGCCCTCAGCTGAGGTACATGTCCATGAACACCCGCCCCTCCACCTGAGACTGATAGGTCATCAATAAGTCATCAGGAGACCAGCATTTATACAATGGTTTGGGGGTAGGTGTGTAGTTCCTGCCTCATGCCCTTCTGGAAGGAAAACGGGCTCCTAACACGAAGATAAGCCAGTATTATGCTTCTAGTCTTCACCAACTTTTATGCAGATATAGACTCTTGGGAACATAACACAGCCTAGAAGGTTGTGTTGTTCACTCCTACATACAACATCTCATTTTCTAGCAAATGAAGAATTAACTCAATACAGTAGTTTTCCTGGGGAAAAAAAAAAACCACAAACATTTCTTTCCTCAAATGATCAGGTATCTAGAATTGCTTTGTGGCAAAGATGAGCATATTCTGCAGCCCAGCAACAAAAGCCCACAACAAGCAGAGGCATTTACAGCTTTGAAGGTTGCAGTGGCAAACGAGACCCTTCAGAGGGATTATTATCCACTAGAGCTAGTCAAAGAACTGAGACAGCCCAAGCAGACACAGCACATCCCACATACACAACATTTCTGTTTGTCTTGTCCCCTTTAAAGGCTGACCCCCCTCAAGACCTGCAGGGAGACCCCAGATAAAGCCTCTACCCCTCTGTTTGCAATTCAAGCCTACTTCCAGCTGAAGGTTCACATACAGGCAAAAAGCTGTGACAGTCAGATGCACCCATGCTCCCAGTGGAAAAGGAGATTTTTGCAAGTCTGTAGCTCCTAATACAACCAACAGCCAGTGCAACCCCAGGCTTTGCTAGTGGGAGAAGTGCCCACACCCAGGAGATTTTATTTTTAAGGGAGCTGAGCAAAAAAATCTTAGCCAAAGTTATGAAATCCGTTTGTTGCACACTCTCATGCTTTTAAACTCCCTAATCCTTTGATCCAAGATACTGGCATTTTTCATGCCCACACCACTGATTCTCTGCAGTGCTGGAAGAGGAAAGTCCTTCCCATGAGTCTTAGTGCATCTTCAGATTCCCCCCTTCAAACTTCAGATCGCTCACAGTTGTATCTACAGCCAAGGAGCCCCACCACCCCAAGAGCTTCTACAGTCAGCGAGCATATAGAGGATCATGTACACTTTGAACCCCCCCTCAGGAGGGGATCTCCTTCCACCACAGCGCAGGTCCCAGGGCAAACAGGTTCTTAGTCAGAAGTCACAGCCAGACCCAACTCCAAGCCACAGTATTTTCAGGAAAAGGTAGACTTCAGAAATATTGCAGGAACAAGGTTTATTTTCAGTAAAGCCAACAGAAAGAGGTCTTACTCATTCAGAGCCTCATTTAGTAACTCTAGGAGGAGATGTCATCACTATTCCCTCGTGTTCTGCAGACCCAAGACATGGAGCTAGACTGCCCAGCTCAGTTTTGAAGACCATTGGGCACATTACAATGAGAAGCGGGGGGAAACTGAGGCCATCAAACACTTCAACCACCAGCACAGGAAGATTGCAAACTGAGCAGCCCAGGTTTCAGTCCAGCTTCAGTCAGAGACTTGATTCAAGTCTCTACTCAGGCACAGCACAAGTCACTGGCTCAGTTCCCAACCCATTTTGCAGTTAAACCTTCTGTCATAGCAAATGGAGCTGCCTGGCCAAGCTGGGCACAGCGAAACCCACGTAGAGAACACACATAAGGGTATTAAGCCAAAGCTGCAAGCTACAATGGGAGAGTAGTTAGGATTAACAACAACAGACACCAGAAAAAAAGATGGCTTCATCCAGTCTTTCCATCCACACCCTTCCGAGCTATTTTTTTTTTTCATTTTGCTACATTAAATCTCTAGGAGAGGGGGCAACAGGTTGCTTTAAAGCCAAAAGATCGCAGTTCCCTGTGAATTTTTTCTTAAAAAAAAAACCTGTATTTATTTCTACTCCATTTCAGACCATACAAGACCATAGCGTTGAGTAACACCCAGAAGCTCCAGCCACAGCTACCACCATGCTCCTGTGTGCTGGTTACTGGCAGCACTTGCCCCAGAGCACCCACAGCCCCAAGTGGCAATCGTTATCAGCAGATGGCTGTCCCAGATTTACCCGGGGTGTGCCTCGCCAAGAATGGAAAAATTACACATTGATGCTTTACCTGACTGAGGTCCTTCAAAATAAGAAACACCGCAGGTGGTTTGGGGACTTCTCACATAAGAAAGCAGGTGTTGAAGGGCCCAGCCAGGCTGGCAGATGCCTGCAGGATGATAAGAGGCTGCCAGGCCAGCTAGAGGCAGCCTGTCACTCGTTTATCAAGTTCCTTCCCTCCCAGCTATGCTCCTGACTCCGGAGCAGGATCTTTGCCACACTCATCCCAGAGTTTCAACATCCTCCCCAAATCCCAGCCACCTCCTTTGTTCTCCAGCCAAGGAACTCCAAAAATCAAAGAGCACAAGAGACTGACACTACAGGACCCTATGTACAACTCAAATCATTTCACATCCACTTTCAGGTGCAGAACAGATTGGCTACAGTCTCTCTGCAAGGACACATTGTCACCTGGGGACCAAAAACCAGGTTGAGCTTGCTTGGCTCTAGTTTGAGTCGCACAGACAAGCAAAGGTAAGTCTGGAAGAGCCTCAGCAGAGGAGGAAACCAGCTAGGCATCTCCACAGGCACCATGGAAAAACCTGGACCCCCTGCCATCCTTTAACACTTTGCCCAACAGGCACTCACAGCTATGAGCTGAAGGCCAGCAGACCCCATATCAGCTGAAGGACCCAGGCAATCCAGCAGCCCAGGGAGGAGAAGCAGCACCTCAGGGATCCTCCACCAGCCCCCACCACCCCCTCTGGTTCTCACACACACACAGACTGAAGATTTGCACAGAGCAGCTTTCTCCTCCATGCTTCAGTTCCATGTAAGTCACCCTGCTTGTGTCTCTGCTCAGCCCTCGCAGGAGCAGAAACCAGAAGCACCAAGTCACTAGAGCCCTCTAAGAGACAGAGAAGACAAGTCCAGCACAGCAGGGCTCCCTCCAGCAGAAAACCCACCTCATAGCTCTCCAGAACCACCAAGAAACCACACAGCAGCCATTTCCAGCAGCATACCCACACCAAACCCCCATCGCTTCCCAAACAGCCTCCTACCTCCAGAGTAGATCCAGAGCTCCCCATCACAGGTCTTCTCAGCAGCCTCTCACAGCTCCTTCAACTCCGTAGCCTCCTAGAAAAGCCCCCTTCCTTGGCCTGAGCCAAGTTTATAAAGACTCAGGTCCCTCTTCCTCCCTGCAGCAAGTTTACACCTTAATTTGCCCTCTATCACTCACAGCTGGTCCTCGTTGGGTGATGGCTCGCAGGGGCGCAAAGCCCCAGGTCTGCAGCACAAGGGGGACCACTGGGACACCAGCACTGCAGTGTGGGGCCCTGGGGGCAAAACTGGGGGGGAAGGGGGTGTCCCACAGCCGGAGACATGTCAAGTCCTGCTGCAGGGTGGGGAGGCATCTTGGGGGGGGGGGTATTGAAGCAATGTGCTAGGAATAAAGGGTGATCTTCAAAACTCTTGCTGTCTGAGCTTACAGAGAGTCACCCCCCCTTTATTTTTCCGTGACAGAGAGGGTTGAGCCCCAAAATGAGTGTCATTTCTGTCACAGCTTGTTTCAACGCAAGAGAGAGGGGTGGGCACGGGGCTCAGGGGGGAGCTGGGGAAAGCACCCGGGTCCCCAAACCATGAGAGCAGGTCAGAAAACATCACCCTCCGCCGCTCCTGGCAGGGGACAGGAGGGTGCTCACCCAGCCACAGAGTACAGCAGATCCCGGCTGTCTTTTTTTTCCACCGGCTGCTCACATCAACACCTAAAACTCTGATGGAAATATTTTTTTTCCAAGGGGAAACCTCTGTGCACTCGGGGTGGTCTCACCCCCTGATGGCACCGGGGTGATGGGATTGAAGAGGAAGCCGAAAAAGCAGCGATTGATTACCCTTAAACCAGGGTTATAATCCAATGAATAAATGATAAATCAGCATGTCTCCTCTTAGCCAGGAGCTGGAGACACGAAGTTCCCCTCCAAGGAGCTGAACAGAATATCCATTATCCAAACGGCTCGCAGCTACCCGAGTGGAAAGAGCAGCTGTGCCCCCGTGTTCCCTGACACTTTTCCTCCTGCTTTACACCCTCCTCGCCGAAAACAGAGTGATTTGGACTTGAGATAACTCATTAAGGAACGAGTTAAGGGAAGGCTGCTTTCCAGCTTATCTAACCCCCGTCAAGGCGGATCAGAACCCGACACCCAGGGAGAGAAGTGGGGTCACTTCGATACCTCTCCAATTAATCCTTCTGCTCCCAGCGAAATTGCTGCCCCGGTGGTTGTGAATCCCCCCGGCTGCACCCACCATCATCCCGTCCCCCACCCACCCACCAATCCTGGAAGTATGGAGACTCCAAGGGTTCAGAAAAAGGTTTAAAACTCCTGCAGAAACCTTTCAGGCCGCTGGAACCCGGGAATTACCTTCTCCAGCCACCCTCCCCTGCCCGTCCCTCCCTGCCAAACGGCTCCGACGCCGACATGCACACACACAATTCGGGGGCCTTAATGAGAGCGCGCACCAGCCTGGGCAGGGACAATAGGCATTTCTCATCACTCATCAGAGCCAGTCAGAAAGTAGGCCAGCACTTTATTTGGAAGCTCCGCCGGACCTGGAAAGCTACTTCCCTACGGGAGCCCCGGGATAAGGTCCCCTCCGCGGTGGTCCAGAAGTTTCACAGAAACACATGTGGCTGCTACCAGTTTCTTCAGCGGGGCAAGTGTCTTTTCTTTCCCTGGGAAGGCTTTCTTCCCCATTGTGTGGCCGCTGCGCATTAAAAGGCAATCAATATCATTCCCATTGTTTACCCTGAAGTTTGATGCATGTCTTCCTGCTTTTACATCCTTGTTCTCACATTTTAGTGCCCCTCGGTTCCACCAAAGCGAGCTGATCTCTGTCCCGGGGCGAAGCGTTTCATGCGGAAACGGCAGTTTCTGGTGCAGAATAGTTTTGCGAGGAGGGAGGAGACAGAAATAAGGATGCAATAAGACAAACTGCTGATGAAGAATAACTGTGTATGTGTGTAAGGGAGAGGAAAAAGTCTAAGACAAATAGGACAAGTATGAATATAACTATGTTCTGTGCCAGCGTGCGTTTCTAAGTGTGTCTGAGCGAGCAAGGGGTGAGCATATGAGAAAAGATGAGAACACGGGTGTAAAATAGCTCAGCACGTGTGTGCGTGTGGGTATGTGAGGGAGGGCAACAGAAACGCAGCAGGACCAAGCCAAGCAGCCCTTGTGCCACGCAAACCAGCCGGTGGGAGCAGCCTGGGGAGGGCGAGGGTTCCTCTGAAGAGCCCTCCTGCTCCAAGCGCAGCTCCACACACCCCCCCTGTAAAACTTTGGGAGTTTTCCTACAAAAGCGCCAGGCTTGATGCCACTTCTCTACGGATGCCCAGCACCCTGGGGGGAATGGCGGGGGGAGAGTGTGTGTCTCGTTTGGAGTTCACTGAAATCACCAGGAGCTGTTGTGTCGGCGTCGATGACATGGCCTCAAGTTGCACCAGGGGAGGTTTAGATTGGATATTAGGAAAAATTTCTGCACGGAAAGGGTTATCCAGCATTGGAATGGGCTGCCCAGGGAAGTGGTTGAGGCACCATCCCTGGAGGTGTTCAAAAGACGGGTTGACATGGTCCTCAAGAATATGATTTAGTGTGGGTTGTTTTGTTTGGTTGGTTTTTTATTGTTTATTTCTTATTTATTTTTTTGTCAGAGTTAGGTTGATGGTTGGACTAGATGATCTTTAAGGTCCCTTCCAAGCTAGACGATTCTATGATGATTCTATGACATTCTTGCACACACGCTTTCAGCCCCCCCCTCACCACCCTCATGATTATAAGCCAATAGGAGGGTGGGCACGTAAGATTTCCAGGAGAGGCCTTTCTTCCTCAGTCTCTGAAGAACGCTTTCAATTCATACATTTTCCTTTTTACTGCTGCTTCTGGCACCCGCAGCGTGTCTCACGCCCAGGCAGTTGGGGATCCCCTGCACACACACACACACACACACATACACACACCCCTCTCCCTTGCCCGCTTTGGGGTAGAAGCTTCCCTGGGAGGGGACCCCCCCCGGCTGCCGGGGACCCCCAGCTCCGAGCCCTGCCGGTGCTGCCGGACTGTCCCCACCAGATGGCACTCCAGGAGCGGCTGAGCGGTGCCACACGGTCCCGGCAACGGCCCCGCTCCCCCCCCCGCAACCCCCCGACCCCGGCTCCCGCCACCCTGGCCGAGGGGGCACCCCCCCCCTTTCCCTCCCCGCAGCAAAGCACCCTCCTCTCCTCCTCCTAAATATGCGCGGGGCATCCAGCTCCTGCCTCCCGCCGTGATTTTATCATTCCCTGATTTCATTCTTTCGCGAGGTTTGTTTTTTTTTTTTTGGGGGGGGGGGAGGTTCAGGACGGCGTGAGACGGGGGGGTGAGGCTTCGGGGGTGTGTGTCGTCCCCCCCCCCGCCCGGATCCAGCCGGGGCTGAGCCCCGGGGACAAGCCGGGAGCAAGGGAAGCCCTCTCGCCCCGTCCGTCCGTCCTTCCGACGGCAGAAATTTGGAGCGGCGGGATGCCGAGCTGGGGGGTGAG
>QJSC01029103.1:687598-705825 GCA_003697955.1 Calidris pygmaea | reverse complement strand
AAAAAAAAAAAAAAGGCGACATTTTTTATCTTGCACGCAGTAATAGCGAGGAAAAAGGATCCCGGTCCTAATCAGATCAATATAGAGACACACAAATCTTTGCAAAGGTTCACCAGTTTACAGTGGGTTCCAGACCTTTGACATACATTGCGGATTAATTGGGCACTGTCAAGAGTGGGGGGGGAGAGGGGAGAGGAGGTGGGATTCCAGTTAATTAGTCGAGAAATGAATAAAAACTAAACATTATCGGAATTGTCTGCGGGTCCCCGGTTTGTTAGTGGGGATTTGGGGATCAGCTTTTGTGCGCCGTAAATTGGATCTGAGTAGCGTGGTGCTGTCTTACACTGTCGTTTTGTGAACTGGCGACAGCTCGAGTCCATGGGAAAACTTAAAGGGAACCTGGGGCCGGTCACGGAGCCTCATTATCTCATGTCGGATACCATCTTTCGGGGAGGGAGTTTAATCAACAGTGGCACCCAACCCTCCCCTCGCAACCTGGGCAAACCACACCACCTTCCCTTCCCTTCCCTCCGCCCTGCAAACGCAAGACGCCGGGCCGAAAGGGAGAAAGAGGAGGGGAAAAAAAAATGAAATAAATAAAAATAGACCCCCTTTCTCGAGTGGGGGAAACCATCCGACGGAGTGGGAGGCGGCGGCGGCGGAGCCCCCCCCTGAGCCGCGGCCGGACACGTGTGGCTTCGGCCGTGCTTGTGTTTGAAGGGCTGGTTCTCCACGTTCCCTCGGGCTCTGTTTTTTTGGGGTTTTTTTGATTTTTTTTTTTTTTTTTCCCCGAAGGGGAAGGGAAGGAGCCGGGGCTCGTCTCTGGAGGGAATTTTCCCCGCGGAGCTGGACGGGGCGGTCCCTCCCGCCCGCGGAGCAGTCTCGGCCGCCGCTCCCCGCCGCTCCCCTGGCACCGGCCGCCTGGTTTTCTCCTCCTTCCCGGCCTGTTTTCCTCAAGGAACTCACTGCTTTGTCACCCGCTGGTCTCCCTGCTCCCAGCGGCCAGGAACGGGGCTCCCCGGGGTGGGGGGGGGCCGGGCGCAGAGCCCCGTGGGGTCCTACCGTGGGTGGGGGGGGGTGTCACCCCGGTTGGAACAAGGGGCTTTTCCCTTCGGTCTCAGCAAGGTGAATTCCCAGGCACTCCCTGAAGGGTCCCGGCTGGAGAGAAGAGGGGAAAGAGGGGAAAAAGAGATGGGAAGGAGCGAGGGATCCGCAGCACCTTCCCCTCCAGCCGCGGGAGAGGAGTCCTTAGAGGGGGCGGGGGGGAACTTTCAGCATCGAAGGCAAAAGTTACACCCCGCCGTGTCGGTGCCCCGAGGTCCCCCGGTTGCTGCTCGGGGCCACCGCGGAGCCTGGCAGGGCTGGAGCGAGGGGAGCAGAGAGGGGGAGCCCTCAGCCCACGGGAACTCACAGCTAGGTGTGGGTACCCCCCTCTCCTTCTCCCTCCCCCCTCCAACCCCGAGCCGCTTTCCGCGCTCCCAGGTGGGGAGGGGACACAAAGCGAGGGGTTTCTGTGGGGAGATCTGTCGGGGGGGTCGGGGCCGTCTCCCAGGCTCCGGTAACACGGAGGGACCGGGCTGGAGTAGGGGGGGGGGGGCAGCGGAGAGCGGGGGCTCCGGTGGGCAGGGAGGAGATGGTTACGGTAGGACCGTGGGGCCAGGTACCCCGCCATCCCGCGTGGGGGTGGGAGAGTCCGAGGGACGGACAGACGGACCTTTCCCACCGGTAAAATCGGGCTGCACCCCGCTGCCGTAGCTAACGGCGGGGCCAGAGGGTGATCCCCATCCTCCGGGCACACCGTAACCCCCTCCGGGGCTGAGCAAGAAAGGGCCTCGGGGACACCAACCTCCCCGGCCACCGCTACCGTCCTCCCGGGGCCACCGGGAGGGGGGCAAGTCCCCGTGGTCGCCGTCGTCGTCGTCCCGCCCGCCCCATCCCGAGACGGAGCTTGTCAGAAACGGGGATGGCAGCTCCCCGGGGGAGGGGGCGGGGGGTGCATCCCTGCCGGAGTGGAGACAAGAGAATATCGCTGGGCTTTTCCAAAGGGAAGCTTTCAAAACACCAAAGCAAAACAAAAAAAGATCGCGTCCCCCGTCCGTGCCCGGGAGCTGCCCTTCATCTCCCACACCTCCCCGAGCGGTCACCGCGGGGACGGCGACAAGCCAGCACCGCCCGGAGCATCACCTCGGCCGGGCAGCAGCCCCTGCTCCTCCGGGCCCCGTAATTGGGTGTGCTTAAAATCAACCCGGCTAACAAGCCTGTTGTCCTTCCTCACCCCACCCCCGCGTGTGAAACATTGTCATTAGGCGTCTAATATCTCCATCGCTTCCAGGGGGGAATGGGAAGAGGCTGCTCGAAAAAAAAAAAACAAACAAAAGAAAAGTGTGTGAACTCCCAGCGCCCGTACGCACAGGCACAATGCAAAGCGGGTTAATATCAGTTAGCAGTTCTGCAGTGACCTGTAAAGTTGCCTCTCTGGAAAGATTCTTGATGTATTACTTAACATGGCTACACAGTTATCTGTCTCGGCATTAATGCGTCCATTAAATCACTGTTGAGTAGCATCAACCTACTCCCGAGTCTTTCCGTCCCCTGGGAATATGGTTTCTAAACAGGATCAAACATGTGATGCTGACAAGTCATGAGATAAGTTATAATTAATTAGAGTTTGCTACATCCACAGAATGGGTACTTGGGGGAGTGGGGATGGACCGGGCCATTAAGGACTTCAGCCGGGAGGGAGGATCTATAATATTGAGTTGGAAAACAAGAAGAAGTAATAATCAAAGGTGGCCGAAGAAAACTGCAAACCTTTAGCTTTCAGAACTCAGTCAAGATTAAAGTCGTTCTTGATGGGAAACACACCAGCCCCTTCTTAATGAAAACCATGGGGAGACTGACGCTGGGGATGGCTTCTTAAAGAGGGAGAGAAAAGCCTCGCTCCAGGTTTCAGGACAAAAATCAACGGCGCGATTCGCAAAGGGAAGAAGAGGAGGAGAGGAAGGAGCTGGGAGAAGGGACCCGCCTTGCCTGGCCAAGCAGGGAAACCGCATCCAGAGGTCATGTCCCCACCTGACACACACTTCGGGGTCGTTTCGCAGATGTTCCCCTGACTCAAAAAGGCCCATAGCATCCCTCCCCGCCTGCCCCAGAGCGCCCTGAAGCTGCCGAAACCCCTCTCCTCCTGGCAGACAAATGGCCCCTCTTGCCCTGGGCTGGGGCCAGCCTCCAGCCCTCCCCCTGCCCTCTCTCTGCTGGGAATGACAGTTAAAAATCAGACTGCAAACAAGTGGATTTTGGTCTGAGCTGCAATAGCCCTTATTTGCTTTGCTTTAACAAACAGCTTGGGGCGGGGAGGGGGGGGGGTGGTGTGGGTTACTTTCAGGCTGGCTGTAAAAGCCCCACAAAGGAGGGGAAAGGCAGAGGATGGAGGTTAACCGGCGGCATGGGGTGTCTTTTCATGCCCTCTGAGAGTCAAAGCAATGGCTGGCTTTATTTGCTTGCTCTCTGCAATAAATGGGAGCCCTTCAGGTGAGAAGATGCTGGAAGGGTGGAATGACAGGACAGATTTACACCTGTCCTTACAGCTTACTCTGACAACCCCTATAGCCTACAGAAATGACCAGTGGTGCCGCGCAGTCTGGAGAAGCCAGCAGGTTCACTCTGCTTTTTTGTTGTGTTTTTTTCTTTCTTTCTTTCTCTCTTTTTCCACCCCCCACCTCCCGCTTCTTACTCCCATTCCCCTTTTTCTTACGGTACAACATGAGGCACAGAGAGATCCCCCCGATTGATACGCTCCCCCCAGCCACCCCCTGCCCCAGAAAGACAAATATCGCAGCCGACCCCGTGAAGCCCCTTCTTGGCACCTCCTTGGTGCCCAGGCTCCACGGCCACCACGCTACAGCCTCCCCGCTGTACCTGTGGGGACAGCCAGGCGATGCCATTTCATCACTGGCCTCCTCCAATTCTTAGCTGTCCCCTCCCAGCCAAGAAGGCAGAGGGGGAGATAACCCCCCCTTACGTTCTGACCCCCCCCCCCAACCATCCCACCTCGATGACAGAGGCTGTCCAGATGCCTCTGGAATCTGGCCGGCCCCGGCTGCCATCTTCATCTGTGGAGAGGACAAAGGCTGCATTCCCCATCTCCCAACCCAAGGGCCTGTTGCCACCTCCTAGTGCGTGCTGAAAGCCCTCCTCAAAGCCAGCTCTCAAGTGTGGCGTCTGGTGGAGCCAGGGCCACTCAGCCCCGCATTCAGCACTCTGGGACGAAGGGCTGGCTGCAGCCGTTCAGGCTGAGGGCATGGAGGGTGTTGCTGAGGGTCCCGTCCCCTCTGTGGAACGGTGGAACGAGTTTTGGTAACCCCTAGTCCAAAACATCTTGCGAGCAAGCGACACAGCCCAACATCTCATCACCAAACCTCACACAAAACAGCACTTAACAGGACCTTTGGACACTCTCTTCCAGCATGGGGGCCTTAAGTTATACTCCTAGAGCCAAATATATAAAAGCCACATGACACAGAAGTACGTAAGTGAGGTCTCCTGATGGATCCCACCTGCCCACGTTAGATGCCCACGTTCCCAGGACGTGGGCAACAGAGTGCTCAGACACAGGAGGTAGGACGCCACGCACAGAAGAAACACCAGATCCTAAGCTGCTCTAAATACCTTCATCTAAAGTATGACGGATGCCACATTCAGCTCAGGATCTCCAGCTGCAACCCTTCTCCTGCAATCGGCAACGGAGCCAAAGTCACCTGCTCTTACCAAAAAAAAAAAAAAAAACAAACCAGAGAAGGTTTCTCATCTCCCCGTGCCTATTCTTAGGTTCATTCCAGCCATGGTTTCCCAATTACACAAACTCAAACAGTTTCAACAGAAAAGACTGGGAATGCCTCACAGGAGGACTCTTGCCTCCCCGGGGCTAGGAAAGTACAGAGAACCTGCCCCACATGAGGCAAGAGCCGGGGATTTGCAAACAGGTCCCTCCGCTCGCGGCCACAGCCCTAAGCCCTGGGCTGGGGTTATAGCCAGAGGCAAGCACTCCGGATTCCTCCAAAATCTTTGGGAACATCTAAGGGTTCGGCACTTCTGAAAATCTCTTCAGGCTTCTTGAGATGCCTGGAAGAGAGATTTCACAGCTTGCTTCCTCTTCATCGCCGAGATGCGATTCTCCGGCCTGAAAACCAGTCCGTGCGGCTTTGGAGAGTCTTCTCTAGGATAATCCAGATTCATAACTCACCAAGTCACCTACGATACACACCACTGTCGTGCAGCAACCATGAGATAGCATCTCCCCCGGTACAACTCACCCCAGTGAAGAAGACGGCCAAGGATATCATGAAGGGGAGAGGAGTTAAACCTTTCATCGTTTGGAAGGAGCAGGGGGGACTCTTCCTCATTCCCTTTCGGAGGCTGGGGCTTAACTGGGATGATTCTACCAGCAAAGAGATTGCAGAAAGCCATGAGGCCAAGAATATCCTTTGGAAACTTTAAAAAAAAATATATGGCTTTGGGTGATTTTTGCTTTTCCATCACATCTCTTTTGGGATACCATTCTTTGCAGGTGAGGAGCAATGAGTGCAACCAAGGCAAGAGCCCGTGCCCAGATAACAGCGCTGGGGGAGCAGCAGCGGAGCAGAAACGCGGCTGGTTTGCTGGTTTCTCACCTGCAACGTGGATGCTTCGGCTCAGCCATTGGCATATTGACTCTGAGGAGTAAATGCCTTTGGGGGGAAGAGGCAGAGATGCTCTTTGGGATCAGCAGGGAGGAAGAAGAGGATGGAATACAATGAATGGTCTCTTTTCCAGCCACTCTGGAATTGATGGGATGACATTTTAAGACATCAATCCAGGTGCGTCACCAGGTAAGGTTAGACACCACGGTGCGTCTCCCCACGGAGGTACTAACTCAGCCATTGCCAGTCAGAATTTCAAACAGAGGGTGCATCACGCCTGCGTTCAGTGATCTTGGGCCAACCACAAAGTCAAGTTCAAGGTCTCACCCTCATTGCTTTAAATGACCCGGACCATCGCTCTCCAAGAGACCACTTCCCCGCCACATGCTGGGATGACCGGAGGCGCTGGAGTTTAGACCAGGAGGAGGTTGCAGAGGGGAGAGTGCTGACAGCAGGCTTTGCTTGGTGAGAGGCCCTCAGCAAGACAACCCACTTCTCACCTCCATTGACCAAAGCCTGGATGTGGTTACCTCCTGGTGGAGATCCACTTGGTTTTTTTTTTTTTCCATCAAGGATTTCCCAGATGGGAATTCATGCATCTTCTTCCCTGCCAGATCCCAGACACACTGGATTTCCTTCCTACCACCGCTCCCCTTCTTGTAGAGCACAGACAACACATCCAAGGCATCCCAGCAGCGCTGGGCTCGCTGCCTCTCTACGAGACACAACCCATCTGCATATATTCAATGACCACGTCTGGGAAGTCTGGATGTGTTCAGCTGAGGCATAATTTCCAGGCATGGAAAAGGGTGTGCTCAGAAACCTCAGACATTTTCTAAGCCTGCTCAAGACCTGCCACCATCAGTCCAGCCAAAGAAGCCCTGAAGATGGAGCACATGGCTGGGAAACATCAGGTTTGGAGGAAGCGAAGGACATTCAGAAGACACTTCCAAATGTGCAGTTTTTCTTGCATGACACACAGGGTCACTCTTGTCAACAAAGATCCCATTTTAATATTTCATTAAACTTTAATGGTGTACTTTGAGTCCATGATATAGGCACAGTCAACAAACCTAAAAATCAATTAATCAGTCCCTAAGCTAATACCCACTGAGAGAGAGAGAAAGGCTCCCATTAATTTCTCCAGACTCCAGGTCAAGCCCTAAATGTATAAAGATCAAAAGATCTAGAGATTAGCACTGAGCAAAGTCATCAGCGCTGGGATTTCCAAGGGCCACGCTCAGCCCCTTGCAAGTAGATGGGCAAAAAAATATTGACCCAAGATTTTTTTTTTTTTCATTCCTTCTTTTTTGTTGTTGTCGCAACGAGGCAACTCTTGAGTCTATCTTTTTTATTTTTATTTTTTTTCTTTTTTAAAGAAAGGAAAGGGTGGAAGAAGCTGTTTGCACTTTTCACCACAAGTGATAGTTTTCCTAGAGGCGCGTGTGCGCCTTGCACACACACATCCACACACACACACACATCCACACACACACGCACATCACTCCTAAGCTCCTGAGAAGATGAGCGACAGCCAAACTGCCTCCCAGCCTTCGCTCTCTTTGCACATCTCCCCTGCCAGCTTTGCACCCAGAACAGGTGGTTTTCGCACCTCGCGCATATTTCTCCTGGCTGAGTGTTAACAGTGAAATCAAACCCTTTCCTTTGACCTAGGAATTTTGATGGGAGAGGGAATGGTGTCTTGCTCGAGGGGGGTGTGGCACTTCTTTCTGCAGGAACATTTATCATTTCTCTGCTGAAAAAAAAGCGACCAATAACCCGTACCCCGTGCCTGTTATTACCCGGTGAATTCAAAGGTGTCTCATTTTTAATGGGCCCTTAGCAATAATGCAGGCACCTCGCCATTTATCATCTTGCGCTGACACCTTCCTTGATGCAGAAAGCTTCTGAATGGCACTTCTAAAAGAGGTTTCAGCAGAATGAGCTGTGAAGGGTCTTGTAGCTTTTCCTATAGTTGAGCAAAGGAAAGACCCGAGGCATGTTTCCTGCCTTTGCAGAGGCAAGAGTGACAATATCAGACACTCTATCTTCTCCTCTCTAGTCTATCTCCAATGCCAGGCACTGCACAGGGGATGAAGATCAACCTCTGAGGGCCACATCTCCCTCTTCAAGGGCAAGAGGGTTGAGAGTGCAGCAGTGCGGGCAGGAGAGCCCTGCTCCCATCTCCTTCCTGCATCCCACGTCCTGGTGGGAGCCAGCACGGTGTGGAGATGCCCCTGCACAGGGCAGAACTGACCGAAATTACTTCTCCTCCCTCCCGAAGTCAAGCAGAAATGAAGGGGTGAATCACAGCTTTGACCTACAATCCGAAGCCTCCTTTTTTCCCAGGGCTTTAAGGAAATCTCTTGTTAAATCCATAACCGAGTCCTGAGGGAGACAGGCAAAACATCCTCTGACACAGCTGACCTCCTTTCTCTCTCTCTCTCTCCCCGAGAAGATGTTTTTCAAGGAAAGAAGCCAAAAAATCCAGCTTAGGGAACTGCGCCGAGCTTGGCTGGGTTGCTCGGGCTGAGCTCTCCTCGGCCGGGCAGGCGCTGCTGCCTCCCAACCTGCTCCTATGCAAATCCCACCACCACCAGTCTGGCTTTGGCAGGGCTGCTCTTCCCTCCTGGTAGCCAGGTTTGTGCAAATAAAAGTCTTGCCGCAAAATCCATTTGCGACGGCCTTAAATGACAACAGCTGATTTTGACGCTCGCAACAGTAAATCTTCCATTTTCCCCTGGGAGGGTTTGGCAGCGGCGAGGTTGATTTTCTCCTCCAAACCCTGCCTGGCAAAGGTTTCCCTATCTCATAGCCTCATGCAAGAGCAACGCTCTGTAATTACCGGGTCCGGAGTCTTTCATTCAAGTGCCTTCAAGGACTTTGAAGCACGAAGAATTTCGACTCGGGGGCCCCTGAGGCAAAAAGCCCAAGGATTACTTTGCCCAATTTACTTATGAGTAAACTGAGGCACAGCAGAGAGGAACCTCTAATTTTCACGAGTCTGTTCATTCAGGGTTCCTCGTTTTCCACACTCCCAACTCAAAAATGCCCTAAAGGCTTCAGTATTCAGGGCTGCTGAGCAGCCAAACATTTGGCAGAAGGATTTTGCAGCGCTCCAGAAAGTCAACTCCATCATCTTTCCAAACCACCCACTCAGAAAAAATCAGGGCATCCAAAACTGGTGGTTTGTTACACTCAGCTGATAATAGGGTGTGTTATTAATGAGTCCCAAATCTCAACCTTTCTGCACTTCCCTTGAAGAGATATCTAGAGGGGAAAATAGGAAAGCAGGTAATATCTTCCCCCTCTTCTGCCCGAGAGCTCAGTGCGTGGGCCAAGGGTGGGAGGAAGGGAGGTATTTCCAAACAGCTTCAGAGGAGGCTCGGTGCCCGCGCTCGCCAGGAGACACCTCTGTTGAATCACGTAGGGCCACGAGCACCAGAACAGAACAAACATGGCCTGGTTTCCAGCAGATCTGCATCCACAGTTGATTTCCTCTTTCAACTCAGTCCCACTAAGGCTCAGGCACAAATTCATCCCTCATTTGGCCCCAAGGGTTCTGCGCAAGGGATGGGCTCTCTGTTGAGTGGTTTCTCCAGCATCCACTAACGCCTGGACATCAGTAAGAGCTTTATCACCTACTCTGGGTACCGAGCAGCTGCCCCCAGTGTGGATCCTCAGACCTTTACCCAGAAATGACTGCTTGCTGTAATGCCCACTGCTTTGGTGGGAATCACTAATAGTCTCCTCCTGCATCCTACTACCATCTATTTTCACAAAAGTTTTAGAAAACCTTCAGGCTTTGCTCGACTTTGACTGAAACCACCATTTGCATTCAAAAGGTACTAGGGGAAGGGGATGGAGGGGAAGTTTAAGGCTGCTTAATTCCCCTTTTCTTAGCAACTGTCTGAAAAAAAAAAAAGGAATAATTGTGTATTATCCACATGCAGCCAGAGAAGAAGCTGCAGGAAAGAATCCATCAAAGAAGGAAAGGAGATTCAGATATTCAAGGAAGAGATTTCCAAGTTGACTTATGATTTTTTCCTCCAGGATCTCATTGCAATAGGGTGCTGGGCAAACACACAGGGAGAGACAATTTCCTGCACTAGATCAATTAAAACCTAAGCTGCGGAGACAGAAAGAGTGTGGGAGGGAAAATGGGAGGGTTAAGGCCAATTGAACTGACTCACCCCGGGTTACTTATCTGGTCAAGAATAGAGGGCAGGGAGAAATAATCCGTGGCTCCAGAGCACCAGTCCAACGCTCCGTCCTTCAGACAAGCTCGTTCCCACCTACCCCTTTGATCTGCTCATCACGCCAGGGAGCAAGGGCCACCTCCTATCAAACCCAGGAGCCGGGCAGCAGCCAAAGAGCAGCACAGGGAGAAATACCAAGAGAAGACCATCTGAGAATGGTGAGAATGAAGTGTCTGTTGCCAAGAAAAAAAAAAAAAAATTAATGCAGGCTGGAGTACGTCAGGATGGTTCCCCAGCAGCCAGGGCTCTGCTCATGGAACACCAGCAGGACGGGCTCCGCGTTATCAATCCCTAGTGCCGGGTAGAGGAGAGGGGAGCTGTGAGCTCAGTCAAGGCCATACCCCAATTAGGAGAGCACCAACATGTGGTTCCAAGCCGGGGATCTGGATGTGTTGGGCAGGGAGAGAGAGGGGTGATAAAAAGAGAAAATAACGCCAAAATAGTGATGTAAATGAACCGCTGCGAGTAAAGGAAAAGAGAGGGCAATCTCATCCTAGTAAAGGTGAATCCAACCTTCCTTATCCCTATGAACCCCTGAAAGAGTTAACAGAATAGTAGGAAAAGGAGAACAGAGATTCTAATTTATGGAGAGGTTCAAAGGGCTTTTGATAAAGCCCTTCAGTAGAGTCTCTGAAGGAAATTTTATAATCATGGGGTTGGGAGATAAAGTGCTGTCATAGATTAAAAACTTGTTGAGACAGAAAACAGAGGAGAAGGAAATAAATGGCAAATGACCAGCATGGAAATAATTTAGGAGAGGTGTCCCCAGGATGAAATTTGGAAAGTGGTTAACTGTAGTATGACTTTATGACTAATAGCAATTAGACCTGGTAGAATAATAAACACAAGCATACTAACAACGGCGATCCTGCACCCACGGCCTGCCTGTGCTGCAGAGAAGGCTCTGATCTAGAGCAACCCATCAGCCTCTTTTGATTACTTTGGGGGGGGGGAGGAAAGAAAGAAAAAAGTGTTATTATTCCCATTCATTCCCCATGAAAGCGAGGAGAGAAACATTTCAGTGACACCCCTCCGTCCCCACGCTCCCTCCGCGGGCAGGCATTTCGGGAGCGCTCTGACAGAGAATCCCTGGCACCGGGGAAAGCGGAGGAGCAGGATATTTTTTTTTTTTTATNATTGCCATAAAGTTTTCAGCGACTCCCCCCCCCCTCGCTCCTCCCTCCCTTCGCCGGCTGCCTCTCCCCTCAGCTCCTCCGCGCCCCGCCGCCTGAGAAACACCCATGGGAGAAAGGCAAGCAGGGTGCTTCCCTGGCAATTAACAACTAGTTAGTTAAGTCGAAAACGCTTGTAAATACCAGGAGTATTATACAGAAGGGTGGGCTACCAGGAAATAAAGCTGACCAGCAGCCAGGTACCAGCCTAAACTGGGCTTTTTAAGTCAAGGCCCTTAAGTTTGCGAGCGATGGGAGAGAAGTGATCCTGCCACCCGCTCCAGACCTGCACCCGTTGCCCCCAGGGATGCCCCCCCGGCAAGCCCTTGCCCGTTCAGCTAGCCAGGGCCAGCCCACGACTCGGGCAATGAGCCCTCCTGATCCCAAAGGTGCTTTGCAAGGAGCGAGGATGAGGATTTACTCGGCACCGAAGCGATCCTCCCGCACGCTGCGCGGAGGGGCTGAGCTTCTGCAGGTGGCACCGGGCACACACGAACAAACTCCGGGCATCTTTTACCAAAACCAGAGGGAGAAAAGGCGACCGTGAAATGCCCCTTTTCCCACTTCCCAAACGCAGGGAAACACCGACTACCCGGGATGCTTTCCCCACGCTGGCTGCCCCCCCACCTCGGCAGCTCCGCGCCGAGATGCAGGCTTGGAAAAGATCCCTCACACCAAGTCCAGCCCCTCGTTAGCCGTGGAAATAATAATAATAATAAAAAAAGAGCAGTGTGGAGATGAACCAGACTGCGCTGTACGTTTCAACCAGCCTTTAATCAAGGCTTGCGATCTCAGGATAATTGGGAAACAAATGAAAATTGATATATTTCAGGCATGCCGAGGGAAGGGGAAGGCTGGACGTGGCTGCTGGACGGGCATGAAAGGTGGCAACGGATGTTCCCGGTGGGTCCGTGCCCTCCCCGTGCCCCCGGGGAAGAGCCAGGCGGCTGCTCCCAGCCAGAAGGTGCTTGGCATTTTAAAAGAACCTTACTTCCCAGTAAGGAAACGGTTGCAGGAATATTGATTGCACAAGATGGCTGGTTGCCTGCCTCATCTCCGCGAGTCTTCCTATTTTTTTTATTTTATTTTATTTTTTTTTGTTTTTTTTTCCCTCCCCAGTGCACCCACAAGGCCAGCCCTTTTACGACAGAATGATTTTAGCGAGCCCAACCACAACGTGCCTTACAGCTGTAATCCTGGGACTCCTCGAGCATGAATCATATGATGCGCGGAGCTGATAGTGGGGGCAGAGGCATTTGCTTCGTTTCCAGACAGAGGGATGGAGCCGGGCTCCACCCGGCTGAACCAGTGCTACCGCCGCTCCCCGCACCTTTTTCCAAACGTCGAGGCAGGGCCAGGCACCTGTGTGAGCCCTGTTTACTAAAAACCACCCGCCCGAGCCGCAGCGTGGCTGAGGAATCAAAGCGCGGCGCTGCCGTCGAGAGCTCGAGGCATTCCAGCCCCCTTGCTCTCTTGCAAAACCTCGCGACCTGGCGGAGGCAAGGCCACAACATTCACTTGTTCGACTTCATTCTCAGACTTTCATTGAGTNAAACAACAAAAACCCCCACAAAGTATCAGAAATATAAAAAATAATACCGAAGGGAACGGAGTTTGCAGGGAGGGGAATCTCGCTGCCCTTCCCTCCTGCCCGGAGCGACGGCTGCCGGGGAGCCAGGGGCAGAGCCCATGGAAAGGCTCTATCCCAGGAATATGGGCAGGGGGGGCTCTGCAGGGCACTGAGGGGAAGCAGGAACGGGCACATTGAGGGGGGGGATGGCAACTCATTGCCAGATGGAACCTCCCTTCGGCTGCAGCCAAGGGGCCGTGGTGGCAGGAGCCTTAGTAGCCGTCACTTGGGTTTTATACATATAATATATGAATTTCCACCCATTCTTTTACTCTTCTCTAAACCCATCAGATCTGAATCCATCTATCCAGACCTCCCGGAGAAAAAAAGCAGTAAAGAAAACCTCGGGATGGGAGATTTGAGAGGCAGGGAAGGATCTAAGAGCGCACACAGGTGCCTTCCTCCGAGCAGGACGGCGCATTTCTCTGGGGCCAAACGCAGGCTGGCACCGTTCCACGGACTTGGGAGAAACCATGCTACCTCGGGACCGGATTCATTTTCCTAAATCAAACGCTCGTGACAGGGTTTTTTTTTTTCACGCGCTTTGGTAGAAACCAGCACCGTCCCCACCACCTTCCTCTTCTTACAATGCACCTTCAACACTTCACTTACGTTTTATTTATGTAGCCTCACTCAAAAGGTCACCGGCGCAAAAAATACACCATTTTTACTATTTGTAGGTCATGGGGTTTCACAGGTATGTGTGTCCTTTTTATAGCAGAGGGGCAAACAGCTAAGAACATATTTTGATTACCCTTTAAAACTCGCAATAAAGGTGTTAAAAGGAAAGAGTGTTTTTACGTGCCATGTCAAGCTGTAATCTACTCCGTATCTCACACGCACGCTCTTCCAGCAGAGTGCAGTTGTTTCAAGCCTGTCTCCAATGTGTGTTGGGTTGGTTTTTCCCCCTCTCCCCCCTAAGTCGTAGCGCTTGTACAACCAGCAAAGGGAAAAGCAGAAAAGCCTATCTGTGACCGGCTTTTTTAAAGCGGCGATCCAACGTCGTTGTTCTCCTGCCCCAAGGAGTTACGTGCGACGCCGCTGGTGGGAGACGATAAGAAAGTTTGGGCTCAAGTTACCGGCAGAAACACTGGGTTGGTGACGGAGAACCCCGAGTGTCCTGCAAGCGAGGAGCAGCCGGATCCACAGCTCCAGTTTTTTCCCCACCTCCTGCTCCCTGCACGGGAAGCGGGAGATGGGGAAGGTGGGTCGAGCTGTGGGGTCCCTCCGCCTGCGGGTCCCGCAAAGTGCCCAGCCTTGTCTCCAAGCCCCGTCTACAACACCGGAGGAGAATGAGGGGGCCTACAGCTGGAATTAGAGGAGCCAAAGAGCCGAGCGAGGCGGTGGGAAACGCTTAGGAGATAAGCCTGGGCTTTGTCTCCCTTTCGCCGAGCGCTCCAGAGACAGCAGCGCGAGGAAAACAGAATCCCTTTTATTATTCCCTTTAGCTATCTGCCGCGAAGTTAGGGAAGAAGGGCGCTTAAATGCCACAAACCCACCCCTTAAACCCCCCCCCACCCTGTCTCACCCGAGAGAGAGTTGTCAGGGGTGCTGGTCTCCCCCAGCCTGCTGACAGCCCCGCATGTGACACCTCCGAGACACTGAGATGTCCTCCTGGAGAGAGGTCCCATCCCCGCATCCCACCCATCCTCTGTGTTCCTCGCCCCACCGACGCGCCGCTCGAAGCCTCCTGCCCGCAGCCCCCACCCCCCCCCGACGGCGAGGCTTCTGCCCTCCCTTTGGCTTAAAAGCCCCCCGGCAAACACAGTTCAGCTCCCCATCAGCTTCAAAACAAACAAACAGCAACTCCCCTTAAACCAGGAGAGCTCAAACAAATAATTATCACCTCCCCCTCGACTCTGGCCAGCGGGGCCACGGCGAGCCGGCTGCTCTTTCTGCTTCTGTGTGGTCTCCCTTATAGACAGGCGAACATAAAGGACTAAGTCACTGAAACTTAACGAGTTACTGCTCGTTAGCTGAACCGCATTAACTGCCTGCGTGCGCGCTCCCTCCAGATAGTTGGGGCAAACTCGTTTTATTTGTGTCGGGGCTGGGACGGCGTTTTCCAGCCCCGGAGTCTAAAAAGCTGGTTTCTAAGGGGTTTTGCAGAGGTAACTGGTAAACAAACCACTTGCCACCAAGTGGTTAAACCACTAACTCGGGGATCCACACCCAGTGGGAAAAAAAAAAAAAAAGAAAAAAAAAGAAAAGAAAAAAAGAAAGGGAAGCGTTAGAGGGCTGGGAAGAGATGGGAATCACTGGGCCAAGAGCTCCCACTCAGCTGGGTAACGCAGCCCCGCTGAGAAGTGGTAACTCCTGGTGTTTAATTGCAGGCAACTACCTGTCCCTGCTTTTACTCCCCGGGTGCCCGGAGCGCCCCAAGACGGAGCCGACCGCAGCAGCCGCTCTCCAGTGCAAGGGCACCCAAAGGGAAAAAGAAAGAAATAAGCGAGGAACTTCTATGCCCATTCCAGAGGAAACTTTCTACATTGTCGGGGGGATTCTCTCTCCGGAGACAAACTGTGCTCCAGCTATTTTTAATCTACCTCTTCCACAGCGCCGCGGGACCGTGATGCCTTCAAAGCACTTCTGAAGCGCAACCATCCCCTCCCCTTATTTTTTGGGGGTTTTTTGTTTGTTTTTTTTTTTTTTTTTAAGAAGGGGCAAGGCAGGAAAAGCTCCTACTTTTCAGGGAAAAAGGGAAAGGAGGAGGCTCTGCCCTGGGTGACTTCCCACTGGGGATGGGGGTGAGAGCAGCCCCACGGACAGTTAGTGGTGAGCGGCTGACAGGCTGCGGCTTGTCGGCGTGGCCCTGCCCCTGTGTCAGCAGAGCTGCAGCCCGATAATTATACTTCTCTCTCTCTCTTTCTCCCTCTCCCTGGACATTTGCACAGAGGCAAAGCTGGAGGCGCAAACCTAGAGCAAATTGCACGGTGGCATCTGTGTGTTAATAAGGTGCCTCCGCGTTGGGGAGCGTGAGAAATAAGCCGGCCGGGTTTTTTAAGCAGCAGGGTGATGAGGGGGTGACAAATGTCGTCCCCGTTCATCCTAGGGGTAGGGGGTGGCCCTGCTAAGGAAGGGTTTCAACCCAGGTCAACCTGTCCCCTGGCGAGGCCTTCCTTATCCATCTCCTGCAGGTGAACTCAGGGCTGCAGCCTCTCATCACGCATCTCACGGGGGTCTGAGATGCAAGACCCAAGGCTTTCTGCCCAAGAGGGCTTTATATTCACAAACAGGGTTTCTCCACCAGCAAGGTTTTTGGAGAAACAGGTTATTTAGGAATATTTGGAAACCTTTGGGTTGCTGATTTTTTTTTTTTTTTTTTATGTAGCCTAACTTGGTTGGCATCTCTCATCTTCTGTAAAACGCCACAGTTTTATTTCAGGGTGGAAATTTCATATGAAATCCAAATGTACTTTGTGATTCATTTCTGTTGCCAGCTCTTTTATTTTTAATAACTTCTGAGATCAACGAAGCGATGCTGTTTTCAGAGAATGCTTTGTACAATTTGTCCAGATGTTCAAATACCAACACAGAAGAATTCCAAGAAGAGAAGGCCCTCTCTTCTGTCACTACGAGAAACGTATTTGCCATCACGTTATTGACAAATAACCTCCTCCTTGGCGATCAGCAGAACTAAACATCAATTTTTATCTGCGTTTTTGTAAATCTTCCTCTATGCCATCTACCTAATGAACTCACCCCAAACAGCATCTCCAACTGGTGCCGCGCTATCATTTATACTGCTAGGCTAATAATTTAATTTTCATTGGAGGAGGAAAAGATGAAGGGAAAGGGATGAGTTTACTAAATTGCTTCGCTTTGGATAATGTTCGTCCTCTGACCACTTCTGATTTATATCTGCTATTGACAATTCCAGTCCCTTAGAAATTAATTCCCCTATTTGAAAGAAAGAAAAATACCCTGACTGGCTGCGAAGGGAGCCCAGAATGGGTATTTGACAGGTATTAGACCGAGAAGGGTCAGTAAAGCATCTCCCACACACCTTCCCTTCCCTTCCTCTGCCACGGGGAGCGTTCAGCAGCTCTTTTGTTGGGACTGCCAGAGGAGGGGACACCCCAAATCTGCCAAAAAACCCAGGCTGTCCGTGTCGACCCCCTCCTCAGACACCCATGGAGGGTGCTGGGTGCCATCCCTCCAACCTCCGGGTCCCTCTGCTGTCCTTGGGAAGCAGCAGGTACGGTGCTGCCCTCGCCCTGCTGCAGGCTCTGGGGGGGAAAGGAGGAGAGAGAAAAACCCCAACCAAGGTGCCATTAAAGTTAATTGTTTTTATTGCTGGTTTAACAGTGTCTTGTAAATCTTTTTACGACCCAGCCCAGGAACACCAGTGCGGCCTAAACCGGAGCCGGAGCAGGATGAGTAAGGGAGCGAGGACAGGAGAAGATCAGCTCTTGCTCTGCTCTCCCCATCCCTCATCCCCACCGGGCTGGAGACCTGCGAAATTTGGGGCCGTGATGCTCAGAAGAGACTCGTGGCGGCGCAAAAAGGGGACGGAATAAACCCCTAAAATATTCCACACCCCTTCCCCGCCCTGACAAGACCTGAACCTCCCTTTTCCCCTGCAGAAAGCTCGGCTGGGCCCATCAACGTGTCTTGGTTCCTCACAGAAACCCAGGCACGTCCCACTGCTCGTGGGGCCACTGCGGGCCACGCACAGGGACACGGAGCGGGGGAACCCGGCTAAGGTCCCCCTAGAGCCCAGGAAAACCCCTTTGATCTTGTGTACTTGCAAGGAGAAAGCTAATCCCACGTTGTGATATAAGTACCAGATGCTCCTTGGAAGAATTATACTGGGGCACAGGGTTAATGCTCCAGCTTTTCTTTAAAGTGTCCTGTGGATTATTCCCCGATTAAAAGGATTGTTCTCCAAACGGCTGGAGTGTCAGCCCGGCTGTTTTTGTTGTTGTTGATACACGGGACGAGGGGACTGGGGGAAAACAGGGTGTTGGGATTTATTTAATGCCTCAATAACCTTTTGCCCCCCCCCCCCCCCGACCCCTTTTCTCCCTTAGGAGCTCCCCCGGGGGTGGGTTGGCCACTGCCGGAGCCGCTCACCCAGGAGGGGAGGGAGTGTAGGAAAAAAGGTGCTAAGAGGTTGTTTGGGGTTTGGTTTTGTTTTGGGACATTTTTTCCAAGCCCGAGGCATCCAGCATCCACCTCCGCCGGTTACTGAATGCGTGAAATTGGGGTGGGGGGGGCGCAGAGCGGGTAAGGGGGGCTCAGCCTTTGGGGGTTGAGCCCCAAATCACCCCCGCTCAGCAACAGGGGGCCCACGGGGAAAGAGAAAAGGAAATATTTTGGGGTTTTTTTTCCCTCCTCCCTCTGTCGGTCCTCCCCCCGGGGGGAGCCGCCCGGGAGCGCTTCCCCCCCTCCACCCCAAAGCCACTTGCGGAGCAGCCGCATCTCCCTTCCTTACACCCCAAACTCCGCTTTTTGGGGGTGTTTTTTTGGTCTTTTGCCGGTGTTG
>QJSC01029103.1:671257-683443 GCA_003697955.1 Calidris pygmaea | reverse complement strand
GGAAAAAAAAAAAAACCAAAACAAACCCCAATCCCCAGTCCTTAGAAACACCCGGATCGAGCTGCCCAGTCCTCCCACCACTTTGCAATCCAGGAGGAGAAGCCCAAGGAAATAAAAAGGCAAGATAAAAAAGAATTAAAACCACCCTCCAACACCCCCCCTTCCTCTGTTCACCCCGGGCCGAGGCTTGGCAGGCTGGGGAAGGTGTAAAAGCCGTGAGTGAAAGGTGGCCGCCGGGTGCAGAGCACAGTGAGGGGCCCGGAGCGGTGCCCCCCCCGGCGCTGGGTGCCTAATCCCGTCCATCTCCCCCCTCCTTCCCTCCTCCAGCTCCGCTTTCTCCAAGGAAAGTCACAAGGTAACCACGGCTGGCTGTAACCTAAGAACGGAGGATGGCTGGGAGATTATTTTTACATTAAGAGCTGCCCGAAGATGCAAACGTGCCTTCTGATGAGTTTTGCACTTTGGGGTTTTGACCGAGGCATGTGTAGTCGTCTCCTGCTGCTGAACGTCCTACCCCCGCCGCGGTGCTCGCACACGCACACTCGCACGCCCGCCCGGTGCAATCCCCACGGCATGTGTACCCGGACAGAGCACCCAAGGTATAAAAAGAAATTTAAGCTTCTGCTCTGAAACCGATCTCCTTTCCCCTGGATCACACTTTTGATCTAATTTGTTTCTCTGTCCAAATGACTTGGCTCAGCCTTCCCCCTGAAAATTCGGTGTACAGTTGACATCAATCATGTCTCAGTCTAGGGAGGGATAAGGATAGAATATCAGAGAGGTGACCATGCATGCCACATGATTCAAATCATCTCAGCATTGATTAATTGGGTTCAATCTGAGTTTCAGAATCATAACAACTGTTGTTCCCCTTCACATAACATCAACAGGGCCTTTAAAGCAGAGTATCCATTTACTCCAAGGCATGTGATGCATTAAGACCATCATCTTTTATTAAACCTTAAAGGCTGGATGAATTTTAGACAAACTCAATTAGCTCAAGATGGTTCTGCAGTGATTAGACATTGTTACCCCTTCCCCTTCATCAGGGATTTTTCTACCCCCTCTACTTTTTAATGGAAAGGGCAAAAGTATTTTGACATATGGAAGATGCATGCATGCCCTGAGACCGTCCTATTGCTGCTTTGACCGGGCAGGTAACCTGCTTAAATAAGGCAAATCCCCTCTAAAACTTGTATAGGGAATATCTCATGAAAACATAACTTATTTTCCCCTGGATTTTAAAAAAACCTTCTTTGGATACCTGAGTTGGGGCATGAAGCTGTTACTAGGAGTGAGCAGGAGCACAGGAGACAGTGGGTTTCTGAGTTGGACAGAAGATTGTACCTCAACCTCAGAAGAAAGGAAGAGCCAGGCAGGACTCCAGGCCCTTATCGACAGAGTTATCCCTGCCCCTACACCCAGGAATACATTGTGCTGGGGTCTGAGAGCTGCTCACCACTTAACCACAGCTGAAAACGGGACCGAAACACCGTCTGGGCCGACGGGGGGTGAGCGGGGCTGGAGATGGAGACGACTTCTGCAATTCAGGTTTCCATATGGTAAGAAAGATGAGCCATATTTGTGTGTGTTTGATTCTTATCTACCAGCTGGGATCACTCATCCGGGTTGTAACTGAAATAATAATGATTAAAGAAAAGCATGCCTGCCTTGTAACGCTGCGAGTATGGGCCTCCCCGTCGCATCCACGCAGCCCCCATCGAGGAATGACCTATCACAAGCACGGCCTTGAGCAATCAGAGGAATATCATTTCTAATTACTGTTTTGCAAGCTGAAACCCTATTAAGTACTTCCCTGTTGTGCCTATTATGGCTGGTTCTACACTTAAAACAAAAGCATCTTGGTTTTTTTTTTTTTTTCGGTTTCTCATCGTTCCACTTCGCGTGGGAGCGGTATCACCGTGATTCAGCTGAGGCATTGCTTGCCTTTTTTATTTTTTATCATTTACTTCTTAAAAAGCTTGGAGGCCCTGGTTGCAGAGGTTGAGAGAGATGAGCGTTGCACGAACGATCCTCGTAGCGGAGGACAGTCAGCCTAAGAACTTAAAGTGCTTAAATTTAACCCCATGATTTAAGGCACGAGCATTTTCAAGTAGAGAAATGCCACGACCGGACTTTTAGGAAAGAGTTTTGAGACAAGTTGACTTTAAAGCTTTATCTGCACAAACTGCCCTGCCGTAAGTATGCCAGCCATGGAACGAGATACATGATTTTCACGTGATAGAAATGGGTATCCCAGAGCAAAATGCAGGAGAAAGAGCAGGGCGGTGTTAGGCAGAGCCCTGGGGACCACATCACCCTTCAGAGCATCGAACAGTCACACCACTAACCCGAGCTTGTACAGCCAATTTCTGGTTTTGACTGATTTTACCACCAGAAACAGGGCAGTGGGGAATAAAACAAACCCCCCCAAAATGATAACGTTAAGTGCACTACTGAAAAGGATAAGTGATGGTGGGAGATGGCAGCAAACACTCCAAAGGGGCAGCCAAGTGATGCTCAGCTTTGGGACCAGGACTCTGGAGCAGGGAGTTGTCACTGTCATCACATAAATCAATCAAGCAAATTAATTAAGCAAGTTGCTGTGCTGACTTCAGGCAGGATACCCAACTGATTTGTTCAAACAACAGAAATTCTTGTCCAGACCCTTGTCAGGTCCATGTTTTACTTGCCAGTCTCTAAGGCAGAACCACCTCCCTGCAAAAAACCTCCAGAGTTTTGCTGTCTCTGGCTTTCACATCCAAAAAAAGACAATTCCACTTGCTTTCTGGTCTAAGCCGGGAGGACAGACACACTTCAGGAATACCTGAAGCCCCATTTGAAAGCCGTGGTATAAAGAGATGAGTACAGAAAGATGGAAGACAACTAATTTTCAGGCCAGACGACTCCCAGCTCGGCCAGAGCAGAAGCAGCCGGTCTCCATCGCTGAACTTGTGCGAGACCCGTGGGACATCCTGTGATGGCACCCCAAGGGGGAAAAAAACCCATCTGAAATCCCTCCCTGCCATCAGCCAGCGGCTACTATTGACGTGAGCAACGCTGGAATATGTAAAAGACCCTAAAAAAGGAACTACTGCTAAAAACGTACAGCCCCCAGCCATTTCATACATACACAGCCCAAAGCAGCAGACACTTCCATCTTTTCTTTTTCGCTAGGCGGACTGAGAGCAGCATCCCTGGATGTCCTTAGGGAGCTGAAAAAAGAAGCATCATCATTTGAGATGCACTTGCACGGGAGAGAAAAACCAAGCGGAGATTCACGTTTCAGCCTTCGCATCCAGGCTGGCAGGAGTGAGGAGGATGGGGGCCATGAAACAGCAAAATCCTGCTCGGTTGCTGATTCACATTCCCCTTGGGTGCCCGAGGAGGGAGGGCTGGGGACATTAAAGACCGAATTGTCCATCACCCAGGGGAGAGGGACCCCCCTGGGATTCTGCTGCCGCTGCCTGAGCTGCCAACCTTAACGGAGAAGTTATGGGGTCGCAGAGCAGGAGCAGCCCTTTCCTATGGGATTAAATGCCCGGAGAATGGTCTGCTTGTCCTGGAGAAGAGGCGAGAATCTCCCCCCAGAGGTCTCGGGTGCCAAGTGGGTCAATCCCAATACTGAGATTCACCATGCTGAAAAAGCAAAACCTTCTTTTTTTTCTTTCCTCCCCCCCAAAAACCCCCTCTACTTATAGAGGAAAGACTTCCCAAGCGCTGACGCCACGTGAAGAGGTTCTTCATCTCCCTGTAACACAAACCATCCATCTGCATGGAGTGGATTCCTTGAGGGTTGTTTATTTCCTCTCACTTCTTTTTCCTTCTTTCACATCGGCTGCCCGGTCCCTTCCCCCCAGCTCTTACACGAAGTCTCCGATGGGAAACTGGAGATGGATGCATCCCGGAGAGAAACGCCGTTATCTCCTGGTTTGTGGTGGGAGGGGAGCACAGAGGCACCTGCACTTCTCTAGTTTGGGCCAATTCTTGGAGATAGATGACCCTCACGTTTCCCCCCTGTAACGATACCCACTGTCCATCATCTCCGTAGGCTGAAATCTCGCCCCAGTCCCGGCAGGAATGGGATAAGCACTCACATAGACTCCTCCAAAGCAGCTGAACGCAAGGAAATGAGAGAAGGAATGCACTGAACTAGACCTGGATTTGAACTTTTAAGTCTCCCACTTGCTGAGTGTAACTTTTCACTTTGAATTTGACTGATCCAGTAGCTATAAGCTATGGAGAAAGACCGTGTATGTAGGGATGTATCCATCCCTCCGGACTTTCTAGGAACTCCAAGCTGGTGCTGCCCCAAATTTCTTCTGAGCCTCAATTCATCGAGCGGTCACCGAGTGAACTATTCCAGGAATGTGCAAGGATCAGTCCCCAGAAGAGCAGACCGAGAAGGGGGAGGCCGTAGAGCAACGCACCGTTTCCCCCAGCTTTTTCAAGCAGATTTCTTTTCCCTGCCTTCCAGCCAACTTCCCCTGCCTGACCCGAGAAGTTTCCCTAATAAAAATATAGATGTAACCTTATCTAAAGTGAGTGCAGCAAATGTACTACGGATAATGCGTAATTAATAACAGAAAAATAGTGTTTCCCCTGTTATTAAATCAAGGCCTCCCCTGACCCCTCACCCTCATATAAGTGCCTTTAGTTTTATGACAGCGATGGACAAAGTTATTGTGTGTCCGTACGCGCACGCACATCCTAGCTGGCAAGGGGCTCACCTAACTATTGCTGGAGTTAGTTCAGGGATTTTCCTTGGGTTTTTTTTTTTTTTTTCGTTTTTAAGGTTAAAACAAGAAATGCCTCCAGTAGTTTATATAACGCTTGGCCGGCGAGTGAACTCAATCAAGTGCATGAAACTCATCTGGGTCCACCGAGGAAAGATCCTGCCTCACGGTCTCAGCGTAACGATATCTATTTACACACACGTACACGTGCGTGCATCGCTTTTGGGCTCCCTGATGCATTTCCAGGCTCAGAGGGATGCTGGAGGAATGTATCAATATTTTTATATACTCGCAGCACGCAAAGGGAAAACAAAGAGCAGCCGAATTCCCTGGAAGGGCTCAGCATTTTTTTTTTTTGGTTGTAAGGCAGTAAAATCTTCCCTGCTTACAGGGCGGCGTTTCTTCCCCGGTTGCTCTTCTTGTTTCAATACTTGCAGACGCTCAAAAAACATATTTATATATGAACTAGGGAAAATAAGCAAGTTTGGACCTGAGAGCGCATCCAGACTTCAAAGAAATTAATAAATACGAGGCCAACCTGGTTTTCTCTGCCGTCCCCCCCTCCCCACCACGCTGACTGTCAGCAATGCTATCTAACTCCAGAGGTCAGCGGGCTCCTCTGATGTATGGGCTTCCCTCCTGATTCATTACGTTTGATGCACGGCTCTTCCAGGAGTCAACCCAGCAAAACCCTTGGGTTAATGGAAGCCACACCAGCTCCTAATCCGGTAGCTTTGAATTCTGCTGTTTGTGTTGGAGAGGCGCTGCGCCAAAGCCCCGTCTCCCCGGGTCAGAGAAGTTCCTTCTGATCATCAGCGGCAGTGATGTGAACCCCGGGTCAGGCGTTTTCCACCCGTCCTCCAGATCTACCAGACGATGCAGCAACGATGCTCCCTCACCCAGCCACGCACCCCGGGGACCCCCCGCTCCCCAGGGACTCTGGCAGAGAGAGAGGGAAGGGACAGTTATGTCCCTATCATCACATAAAACCATTTGGATGCAAGCCCCCTCCTATTCCTGTGCTTATTTTGTTGCCTGATTTCAAGGCAACTAATTCCAAGGCTCAGCCCTGAGTTGTCCCTCTCCCCCAAAAGGTTTTTTTTCTCTTTACCTTTTCCCTGAAGCACTGCAAGCAGAGGAAATATTGGATTTCTTCAAAATTTTCAACCCAACACTTTCCTTAAGGAGGTGGAAAACTCTTTGCCTTAAACACACAGAGGCGAGCCAGCCCCTGGGTCTCGGTATTTACCCATTGCAGCCCCTGTGGTTTGAAGGTATAAATCTGTGCAAAGAGAAATGCCTCTTTTAAACGGCGGCCGCGCGGGCAAGCGCTCCAAGGTAAATGCTCCCATAAAAGCAGGTATTTCCTCCGTCCTCCTCGCTCACACATCTAACCTGCCACGCTCCTCCAGCTCTGCCGGCAGAAGGGTCAACGTGACCCCAAAAAGCCAGGAAAGCGGGAGCTCCCTCCTCTTCCAGATTCATCGCTCGCTTTGGTGTAATCATTCAATCGGGCTCAGTCCCACCGCGTTCCTCGGAGGGAGCATCACGCACCAGACCGTAAATATCACGTGCCTTCCCTTCCCTCAAAATGCAAGTTGGGGGAATATCGTGTCCCAGCTGGGCTCCGGCAAAGGCGCTCCCAGCCCTAGCACCCGCTCCCGGAAGGGGGACAAGGGATATTCATCTTTGGAAAATAAGGGTGTTTTGGGAATCCCCTTTGAAAGGGAGCTTAAGGATGCAGGTGGGATGTGACAGCTGCGCAAAGGGTAGAGGGGGGGCTGCAGTTTTCCTCCTTCGCTCTGTATTCCCGGGGGAACACAACTATTTTAAGAGGATACGGGCTCCCAGGGGGAGCCTCCGAACCCAGGGCGGGCAGAGAGCAGCCCAGCTCACCAGGGCTGTGCAGTCCCCCTGCCCACCAGCAGCAAACTGGTTTTGCACTGGTCAGCATCACACCTGACTCAGGGAGGTTAAAACGGGATGCAGGAGTCAGGGCATCTTCCCCCCAAAAGCTTAACGCAGATGATGGAAAGGAGTTTAACCCCCCGCTTTCTGTCTCCCAAGTCACCATCAGGTCCCATAAATCTTAAAAATATTTCACGGAGCACCAAAACAAACCCCGCACACACACAACGAGCTGCTTTGCAAGCACACCAATACTTTCAAGTTCAACAAAAGCTTTCATTTCAGTAAGGGCAAGCTCCTTCGTTTGCTTTCGGAGCCTCTTGTTCAATTATTTCCCTACGCATTCCCCCCTGAAATGAGTTAGAAAATGAAATAAAAAATAGCTTTATCGGTCCGAAAACATCCAAAGAAGATATTTTGTAAAGAAACTCCCTGCCCTATTGCATTTTTTTCTCAGTGGTGGTGTTGGTGTTTTTTATTTATCTTTTTATTGCACAAAGTTTTGCCATCAGCAGTGACATTCTGTGAGGGGAAAAAAACTAGTTGCATCAAAATGCCATTTTTTGATGAAAACCCAATTCTGTTGCGTTCCCTCTCTCTGCAGAGATCAGTCCTTGGGACCCAGCATCCTTCCACCTCTCCTAAAAACCCTTCTCCAAGAACTATGCGCAAACACAGCCAACTCCATTTGAGAAACAAATCTGCTCTGTTGACTGATAAATATTTATTCAGGTATTTACCAGGAAAACATGAAAGGCAAATCCAGCATCTGTATTTCTTGTATCACTCGCTGGGGAATATCACTACACACAGTGGGGCACAGGCGTCAGAGGACGGCTTCGAGATCACCCCCAAATTTGCTTGTGCAAATCAGCTTCCCCCCTCCCCCCCCCCCTTAAAATTAAAGGTGAAATTCTGATTTATTCTGGAGGCCGTATCACTTCTGCCGGCTGCACGTCGCAGCCCTGCTCAGCTGCTCTGCAAAGCGTTATGCTCTTAGGGCTCAGAAAAAAGCAAAACGGTGAATTCACATCCCCATGGGGAAAACCCAGCGCGGGGGTGACTTGGGGGTACCTCCTCCCGGGACATCCCTTCGGGACTCGCAGTCCTTTCCATTTACAAAGATGTCCTGTTGTTGCTTTTTTTCCCGACTTTAGGCGAGCTGCTTATTTCTAATTTATGCCATCTGCGTGATGCTGTACGGCGCTCATTTATTTGCTAATATTACAGGCAGTTACGGGAAAATTATAGATCTAAATAGACCTTCGCTGCGGCTTATTTTATCGGATGAAGCCGAAGTTTCATCTGGATGGAGGAAATCAACTACAGCAGCACAGCTCAAAAAGAACATTATAATGATGCAAAATACAGATAATAAAACAATAAGAGGAAGCAATGCTCATGAACCCACTGCAGAGATGTTCCAAAGCAATGAAGCCCCCAACAATTGTAAATCTCAAGCCTGCAAAGTTTTATGCCCGTATTTAGATTTAACTTCGCTTTCCCTGAGTTCAGTCCCTGGTTTGAAGGCTCACAGATGAAGCCTGCCAATTCTGGATTATCTGAATAGGCAGAAAATTGAGGATTTTCGCGAGGGCACTTCGTTGCCAAACACCAAACCAGAATTTTGTCTTTATTTTAAATTGGTATTTATCTTTCTGTACATAAAAAAAAAAAAAAAAAAAAAGTAGATTGATAGAGCTAGAAGAAACAAAGCCACCAGTCCCCAAAATCAAGGGAATAAGCAAGCATTCCGGTCAAAAATTACACCCACTTTTGCAAGAAAGGGGTTTTTGATTGTTTGTTTGCAACCAGCTATGAAATTCCGCAAAACCGAAGGAAATGCCCCCGAACGAGAGCGAAAACGATCGCTTTGGGGTTTCTTCAG
The DNA here is from genome assembly GCA_003697955.1 of Calidris pygmaea. Taxonomy (NCBI): domain Eukaryota; kingdom Metazoa; phylum Chordata; class Aves; order Charadriiformes; family Scolopacidae; genus Calidris; species Calidris pygmaea. The sequence continues at coordinate 674,911 of QJSC01029103.1, read as the reverse complement.
TACTTTGGCGGGCAGGGGAAAAGAAAGAAAAAGATAAATTACGAGGTGGCACCTGAAAACCTGCCCGGCTTTCAGCGCAGAGGAATGTAAACATGTTGTTTTGCTTACTTTCACCATCGATTTCAGGAAGCCGGGAAAGGCTGCTCAGAAAATGGTTCCCCCCCCGCCTCGGCTACAATGCAGTTCCAATAATAGACGGCGTAGGCAGATGCTTAATCATCTTCAAATCATGTTTCGCCATGCCAGAGCTAAAGCTCTTGGCCCGCGGTAGGACACAGTTAAGCTCCTGTTTAGCTGCAGGGTTGCGACAGGGCTCGAAGGCAGTTGTCCCACCAGCCGGGCAGAGCCAGGCCCTCGACGTGCCGGGAACACGGGTGGTTTGGGGCTGTGACCGACAGGGCAACTCAGAAACTTTCCACCGGAGAGAAGCTGTTAAGTTACAAACACCTCATGGGGCTCCGGAATGATTTTTCCTACCTCTCGACTCGTTTTCGAGCCTTAAAATTTGTACCCAAACCCAGTGCTCTGTGCTACATCCCCACCTCCGCCACAGCATCCTTCCACTCCAAGGGACAAAAGAGGAGACACCTCTCCTGGAAGAACCATGGGATCCTCAGAGATCCTTCCATCTTCCCAAGAAGATTTACAGCCCCATGCTCACCATCAACCTCCAAATTCTGGCTGGAGCTGAAAGAAGAGCTTACTTGGGGCTGAAACCCACTCCTTCCAAGGGCGCACGAGTCCGCTGGCCTGGGAGGAACATCCGTGAGATGTCTCCAGGTTCAGGTGGACCATCCACAACAGCGCCCAGCCGCGCTCTCGCGGGCAAAGCTTTTGCTCGTCTATTGATTGCAGGACCAATAAATAGCGCCGCAAAGAGCTGCTGCTGCTGCTCACGGGGCTGGTGGAAAGGGTCCGGGAGGGCGAGGGAGGCGGGAAGGGTTAAAATAAGCCGTGTGTCGCCTCGTTATTGCCGCTGGAGCGGGGCCAAGCTGCCAGGGCTGATATTGCTCCGGCGGGACGGGTGCCATGGAATCCTTCCTGATGGGGGGGGGGGGGGAGAAGGGAACGCTCGCGGCCTCGGCTCTCGCATCTCGCCCAAAAGGGGCACCGCAACAGCCCGGCGACCCCCGTCGTCGGAGGCGATAACGGGGTGTTGAAAGGGAGGGCGGTCGGTCTCTCCCCCAGCACATCCCACCGCCCTGCCCGGGGCAGGTCGAGGGGCCAGCTCACATCCCAGGAGGCTGCCAACCCTTGCCAGCAGCTTCTCTGCGGAGATCCGCACTTGGAGACAACCCCGGGAACGCCTTCATGCGTGCCACGGCAAGGGGACACTGCCTGCTTCCCTGCCATCGCCCACGTGCCGCATCAGCAAGCCCTGGCACTATATTTTCCGCTGTGGCTCCTTTTCTCTCCCTCTCCTACGGATCATAGAATCATATGGGGTTGGAAGGGACCTCTGGAGATCATCTCCTCCAACCCCCTGCCAAAGCGGGTCCACCCAGAGCAGGTCGCACAGGAACATGTCCAGGTGGGTTTGGAATGTCTCCAGAGAAGGAGACTCCACCACCTCTCTGGGCAGCCTCTTCCAGGGCTCTGCCACTCACAGTAAAGAAGTTCCTCCTCACGTTTAGGTGGAACTTCTTATGTTGAAGTTTGTGCCCGTTTCCTCTTGTCCTGTCACTGGGCACCACAGAGAAAAGACCAGTCCTGTCCTCCTAGCACCCTTCCTTTAAGTATTTGTACGCATTGATTAGACCCCCCTAAGTCTTCTATTTTCAAGACTAAGACGACCCAAGTCCCACAGCCTCCCAAATATATATATATATATATCACTTGCATCCAGCTGCTCCTGACCCAGCAAAAGCGAGGACATGGCCGTGCTGAATGCGTGGGGATGCCACCAGTGGACACGCTGGTCTGGTCCATGCACCGTGGCTCTGGTTACAGCCATCAGCCGGGCTCCAAGAGGGACGTCGGCATGTGGAGAAGGTGTACAAATCTAATAAAATTAACGCCCCTCTCCCTCCTGCCCTCACTGCTTGCTTTAGGTAACAGGATACACAGGGTTTTTTCCTGCTCAGGACTAGCCGGGTTTATTTGAATGGTGCTTTCAGAGGGGCTGAGCTGTGCTTTCCCGAATCCCTGCGATCCCTCCGTTCCTTGGGAGACGGGGCTCAGGGTCAGTCCGTGCCAGAAAGTCCCACCACAGACAAGGTCTGAAGTCTACCTGGTGGAACAGAGCAAACTCCTCAAGAAAGGCTCTTTTCTTCAGGTTAAAGGCTAGGGAGTTTCTGCTTGGCTTCAGGTGAATTCGGGATGCTCCTCTGAAAGCATCCTGGACCAAACCAACCCAACCAAAGCGAGCAGCAGCAACGGAGTTCCCACAGCCCGGGGGGGTTCATTAACCCACCCAGGGGCTCAAACCCAGCTACCACCGAGCCCCGCTAATTGCACGCCTGCGTACATGGGGCAAAGGACGCTCTGCTAAAACCTCTGTGAAAAGATGTTTCAACTAACAGGTTTTACCTTGTATTTGTCAGAGGCGGGGAATACCCCCGTGGCCGGTTAACGCACAGCAGCTGAGCCCCGGTAACCTGATCGTGTGCCTGAAGCTGGTTCAGAGACTGTCACACAGGAATTAAAACTCCGCCGTGAGTCTCATGCACGGGGAGAAGCAGAGGATGTGTGCTGGGGGGGGGGGTGGTGGGAGGGTGAGGACCTCGGGGCTCCCACCCAACCCTGGGACCAACTCTACAGCCGGTCCCTGGGGAGGCCAGGCTTCCCCGAGGCTGCTTTTGGGGAGGATGTGACATTTTCTGATGTCACGTGGTTAGTCCTGAATTACACCGGTGGGGGCAAGGGGACCCCACCTCCACCCCGGCCACCTCCACGGGAGCACAAGGCTCTACGTAGCTCTTGGCATCGCTAAGCCGGAGCCGAGGAGGTAAAACCGCAGCTTTCCCCTCCCATCCCCGAGCAGACCAACTCAGCCCTGTATTTTCAACAGGAAGGATTTGTTCCAGAATCCAGAACAGCGCCAAGCATTTCAAAAAGGTGAAAAATATGCGCAAAAGGAAAAAAAAAAAAAAAAACCAAACAAAAAAAACCCCGCTCATAAATACCTCCGCTCGACTCCGGGGGGCAAGGCGAGCAGACGGAAGCGTGACATCGCGCGGAGCAAAATATTCCGGGGGAAAACAATTAACGTGGGACTCGGCTCAAGAAAAATAGGCTGGGGTTTAAGTCATTCGAGGAGCAAGGCCAGATGGCGGGCGGCTCTTCCCACCGGTGGCACTTGTCCATGGCGGTGTCACAGGGCTGGCGCCGCCCCGGGCTCACCTGAACGGGTGCCAGGGGCTGGCGGGGAGAAGGCAGCTCGGCTGGAGCGGTGGCCGGGCCAGCGGGGAGCTGGCCACCTCTTCTTCAGCCGTGCCACAGGGTAAAAGAGCGGCAAAAAAATAACGACCTGGCCGGGGTTGGATGGAGGAAAAGGTTCAAGAGTTCAGGCTGGAAGGGGAGAGACAGGGCTTGTGCGGGGAGAGGGGAATGGGAAGGGAAAAGGGGAAAGGGGAAAGGGGAAAGGGAAAAGGGGAAAGGGGAAAAGGGGAAAAGGGAAAGGGGAAAAGGGGAAAGGGGAAAAGGGGAAAAGGG